>JASANG010002783.1:0-84438 GCA_030248215.1 Enoplolaimus lenunculus
GGTTTAGTATTAACATAACGAGGGCAAAATATGAGCAGGATCGCATGATTTGAAGAAACTTTTATTGAAATGCAAATTCTAAAATTGTTATTTTTGACTTTATTGAAATTTATGCAAGTGAATCAAACTTCTAGCTTATATATTCTACGACTTTAAGTGACTGAACAAAAAGGTTATCTTATTGTCATTTTTCGTATCAATTTCGCTGATTTTACATTCAAATATCTTTTTGTCGTTTTTTTCATTTGCATATTTTACTTAATGTTAGCCGAACTTTCTTATTAGCCGAATTTTTTTGGAGACGTTTAGTGTTTTTGTTGACTTTCGCAATTTGTATATTTCTATAAGCTTGTCAAGTTAGTCTATTATCCCACCACGCTACGATGTGTTTAATGTAAGGTTTTATGCTTTGTTTTTCACCTGTGTTTTTCAACATTCTTGTCATCTATATTCCGTATATAAATAGGTTTTTTAGTCTATGAACGGGCTAGTCGTACGCTAAGTTTTTAATACTATTTATGTTTGCACTGTTAATTAAGAAAGAACTAACAAAATTTTAATTTATGGGTAGGCAGATTCTGTTTTTGCTAATTCATTTTTGTTAGGGTTCCAGTATTTGTTAAATTTGTCATATCGTGATTTTCGGTGCATATTACTAGCTTGCTTTAAACGAGCAAAGGCAGTGGAATATTGAGGTATTTATGAAGGGAGCAGTGTATATATTGTACAACACTCGTGAGCGTACCGAGCAAGAAACCTCACCAGACTCAATTTTCGCGGTACGAAAGTAGAAATTTTATAAGTTAGGGGACGTTTGGTTGTAGTTGAAGAGTAGAATCGATCATAGCTTTAAGTAACTGTCAGACAAGCATCCAGAATTTAATAGTACAGAAGGCAAAAAGATTTTTGTGAGAAACAGGTACAATTTATCGAACATAAAATTTTTTTAAAATTATGGTAAATTACTTTTCGACTATGGCGGTGAAGATATCCGAATAATTGCGATGCGGTGCTCTTTGCGTTCAGTCCCAAATTTACGGTTCTGTTTATCGTTTAATTCGTTTAGTATCTTTGGTTTGCCCACCATTTTTGACCATTTGCCAAAAATTGACAGTTGACGGCTAAGCGATATCTAAATTTGTAAACGCTGCGATAAAAACAAAATTATCCTTAGAATTATCGCGCTCCATATAAATATCTCGATTTCTTAACATAATATATTTGTTTATCAATCAAAGCAATATTTGCTTTGCTATTATTTTGTTATTTTCTAAACCATTTTAGACCGTTTTCAATTTGCCTAAATGAATTTAGAGCGTTGTTCCGGTCGCACACAACCTGTGGCATTTTGTGCTCTGTGATGCTGCCGAGTACGTTGTGGTACTTATTTGATCGAATTTTTATACCCGACTGATGTGTTTATTAATGCGAGGTTAATTTTTTCTAAGTTGAACAAATGCGTAAATTGTGTTTTATATTTGGATTAAAAAATAATTTCAAATAATTTCAAATAATTACACGTTTCTTATTGCTATTTTTTAACAAAAACCAAATTAATTAGCTCGGTATCTAAAAAATGCTACGAAAAAGCATTGATATTTATTATGCTGGACTGGGGGTAAAGCAAGCTCCCTATATTACATGCATCTGGGAACATTTAGGGGTTGTCAAGTTGGGGAAGACCGAAGTTGATACGTTTGAACCTGCATTGAAATAATTTGAATTCTTAAATTCACAGGCGGTGCCAAAACATATGAGACGTCGAAATTTTATTAATTTAAACTAACTTGATATAGTTTAATTTGCTATTCAAGCTTGCCAAGTACGTTAGATGTTCCGCTATTTTTTTCTGTGTTGAATGCCGCCGCCCGCTATACGTTGCTAACAAAACATATGCAAAATGTATTTGGTGGCGTGCGACAATTTTTAATGAACAAATGTTATTGTGCCACGCGACGGCCGGCAGCGGCGTGCGGCGGCGTCCGACGTCATGCGGCGGCGTCCGACGTCATGCGGCGGCGTTCGACGTCATGCGGCGGCGTCCGACGTCATGCGGCGGCGTCCGACGTCATGCGGCGGCGTGGGACGTCATGCGGCGGCGTCCGACGTCATGCGGCGGCGTCCGACGTCATGCGGCGGCGTCCGACGTCATGCGGCGGCGTCCTGCGGCACGCGGCGGCATCCAGCGGCGTGCGGCGAGTATAATGCAACCCAAAATCGGTCGTTAGAATTACAGGCCAAAATCCGTAGTAGTTTTTTGCACGTACAGCAGTATTAAAAACCAGATCGGTGTTGATTAACGTTAGCATATCAGCTATGAACGACTGAGACTTAGCTTTAATATATATTTAATTTATATTTTCAAAAACGTTGCCATCAATTTTATGTGTTCAAAATTTATCTATTTTACTGTTTCTATTATGAAATTTTAAAAATGCTTCCTCCATTGCAAGCAGCGAACAACGCCAAAAGACTAAGTTTTTTCAGGCGTCAGAAATTTTATTGTATAGTATATATTAGGTCCATTTTCAAAATAGCTGTCTAGCATTAATAGCGCAACCGTGTCTAGACAAAAGAAGATGTTATGTGACTGTGCAAAATGTCGCGTGACACGTAGGGTGCACCAAGGAAGAATCAGTGGTCCTAACCTACACCATTTGTGACTTTTGGAATATGTTACTGGGGAGTTTTCGTTGGATAAATCAAGAATTGGGCTTCGATTTTTTCTGTGGAACGTAACCTCCCTTTCCAAAATCCAGGCCATGCCTTTGGCTGCAATGTTTATCATGGTCACGATTATAAAAACGATTTCACGCTACTTACAAGCGAGGTTGAAATTTTTGTATAGAGTGCGGCCAAACTTTTTTCATTTTACACTGGTGGAGTTGAGCCGCACGCCCCCCCAACGCTCTGACTGCGACCCGAAACGTGCCAAACTTTTTCCAGGGCTGGGGCTTAACTCCCTGCCCCCTCTGGCTGCAGGAGGCCAGAAGTGGCATCCATTGAGAAACCGTCCGGTTTTATCAGCTGGCGCACTAGCGTTCGACACTTAAAGATTCTACTTTTACTTAAAACTTTCCACGTAATAGAGTTGATAGCCGTTGAAACAACAATAACTAATATTGAACTGATGATATTCGGTATTAAATAATGGGTTTAATGTATTTTCTTTATTTTTTCATTAACTGTGTACAAGTTTTCTTTCGTTATATATAGGTATCACGACAGTTCATTGCCCGTCAACACGTCATGCGGCAACTTTTAATCTGAAATTTTATCAATTCGACACTTTGTCGCCAATCATTATACTTAAGCTAAGGCTTAGGCGTACGATTACGTTTCGATTATCCTTAGATTAGTTTATTTTCTTTAGGACACTCTTGGGCGACAAGTTGTCGTAGATTTATTATATAAGACTGTGAACCGAAAATTATGCTTTTTAAATTTTTGAAGGAATAATAAAGTAGACGTTTTAGCATCTCCAAAAATTAACTTCTTAGGCAATGCTTCACACAATAAACTGCTGTTTATTTCTGCGAATTAACCGTGTAAGTCTGATTAACGCGTATCAGTGTCAAGGTGATCATTGCAGAGATCCATGTATTCTTCTTTCTATTAATGTTACAGAATTGGAAAACCATGCATGAATCTGGTTGGCTAATTTCAGTGAACATCTGTTCTTAGAAAACCATGCATGAATCTGATTGGCTTATTTCAGTGAACATCTGTTCTTGGAAAACCATGCATGAATCTGCTCTGTTCGTGGAAGTTTATGTTTTTTACTTTAAAATTGTTTATTGTTAGAACATCCAACAAGTTGTTATATAACGCTTCCGACTACTCGAAACGATTTATTATTAACATTGTTGATGCCAAATAATATGTTTTCTGAAATCATGGACTTTCACATATTGCTCTCGTACTGGTAGCTTTTGAATAAATTAGTTTAATTCTTAAAGTTGCTATTTTAATATAAGTTATCGCTGACTTTTATTGCCTGATGCGTTTTGAGTTTATTTTTCAGTTAGCATTTTTGAGCATATATCATGGACGCAGTCCATGATTTTCAAAATCAAAACTTTACCTGGTCAACTTAAAGTTGTAGCGTTATCTATGACGTTGTACTTCTGACACTAGCTCAACTTTGACATTTTTCTGTTTTTGTTCCAGAAGTTAAGTATTTCCGTAAGCCGGCGACTTAATTAAATACTGAGGCCAGGGTGGCAACAAAGGCTCGGATTCGAAGTCGGATTCGGCTAAAATTTGTGGTTTGGATTTGAATTCGACATTTGTGGTTCGGATTCGAATTCGGCAAAAATTTGTGGTTTAGATTCGGTTAAGAAAAAGCCGAATCCAACAGTGTTCGACAAAGTTTCATTTAAAAGCAGTAAAAAATTTTAAATTACTTCTTATATACCTAAATCAATATTTTTGTTTCGTCATAAATTTGAGAACTGAGGTCGGGCACCAAATATATATTAAAGCCCTATTCACATGTGCAAGTGTTTGCAGCAAAAACTTGCATGCGCAAGTTTGGTCACAAAGCTGTATCGGTATGAAAGCGTTTCAAGTCATAAAATGTCGAGCAAAACCATCTTTACGTGTGAACGGTTCTTACAGCTAAAATTTGCAGCTGCAAGTTTTGTTGGAACATTAATTCAAAGAACACGCAGCCGCAAATTATTCCTGCTGAATATACGCCAAGAAATAATTCATAGGTCGTATGAATATCGTTGCAAGTGGAATTAATTCATCATCAGTGGCAGAACTGATAAATCTTAGCTTCTACTTGATATGTATTGCAGTTGTCTGCAAATTATTCATATAAGTTTATGTAAGATTCAATAGGAAAATGATGTACCTTTGGATATACTTGCAACTGCAAGTATATTCGGAGACAACCTGGCTTAGGCATAAACTTAAAACACTTAAATATGATGATATTGGAAACCCAACCAGTGTTGTATGCCATAAAATGTGCGGCCCATGTTACTTTAAGGGGTGTCCAGGTTTCTGGTGGGTCTATAAAAGAGCAGGTTTAGATTCTACATTACATTTTTTTACTTAGGCTTAGTTTTAGGCTTATGAACTCGTTTTTGCCACGCTTAGGCTTGGGCTTAGGCTTAGGAGTACGCTTAATCTACTGTTACGCCCCTTAAAGTAACATTGGCCATATGTGCAAAAGAAACTTTTGTCTCTTTTCACAGTTTCATCTAAATTAATTAGAATGTTCTAATAGTTGTTGCTAAAATGTAAGCAAACAACAATTGATTTCTATACTGTTTTTCGCTATTAATTCATGCATGGTTGATGGCAGAAAATGTATTTGAACGCATGAATTATAGATGATACAAAGTTTGTGCTTTATAGAATCTATCATATATGCGAAATGCTGTTAATTGTCGTCTAAATATCATTTTTATGTTCTAATCCATACAAAAGTTTTTAATATTTAGCAGTGCTTTATTGCAAGTTTCCGTTTCATACTGAGCAGACTTCCGCGCGGTGGTGTAGTTTTTACGTAACCAGTTGCGTATCCAAGATTTTGTAGTCGGAGAAAATCGTATTTTGTGTTCCAAAACATTTAAAATGCGTTTTGACAATTTTTTCGGTATTTTAAGATTTAATAATTATCAGTCTAAAGACGTAAAAAAATTTTAAATTCGAGTTGTAACATCGCCAAATTCTTCACTTGTTTCGCCATAAAACGCATTCGGAGCTTCAGATGAAATCGCAAAATTAATAGCAATATAGGACTGATGGGGAACGAGCGTTGCAATAGGTTTGGGGTCTATACCCCCCTTAAACCATGGTCCAAACAGCGTTTTTTGACGGTTGTAAAAGGATTTATTAAGCCGAAATTTCGTCTAACCTTTTGTTTGTTGCTTCGCGAGTTCTTTTCTTGTTTTACGACCAGTATAAGGACAGATCTGTGGATCTAACGATGCGATTCATTGGGACACATCAATTTTATAATTTTGTCAAGCTTAAAAGTCAGCGTTCACTTTAGCTCTAAGATGTCTAATCGCGTTTAAATTAAAAATTCGGCACGACGCGCCTGCTTTCTCCTTGGATCCGCCACTGTACTTAATCAATCTAAACTTTACAATCTAAAATGCGGTTATTTTGCTTTTAACAAATCCTAGTAGTGGGCTTTTTGGAGTGCTATTTTCTGTCATTTCGAACAAAGCTCAACAGTGAAATATTGTGATTTTGGTCATAAATAATTTTTCCCATGTTACTTTTAGGGATGCATGTTTAGATTCTAGATTGCATTTTTTCTCAGGCGTAGGCTTAGACTTACGCTTAAGAACACACTTTTGCAATGTACGTATAGGTCCGTATTTCTTGAAGGCCAATAAAATTTACACTTTGTCAGATTTTATATCGCAAATTGCATGGCCTTAGACATAAATAAAAAAATATCGCGGCTACGCCTCTGCTAGCGGACCGTAATCAAACCACGTTCAACGATGACGTTTGAATTTATTGCAGTTAAAAATGCTTGTAAAATCATAGCGTTTAGTCAATTCTCAGCGACTGAATTGGCCAAAATGTATTTTTTTTAAAAACTATTTTATGCTATTTTCGCACATTAGTATTCACAAGTTTCTTTGTGCGTATTCAAGGCACAAATTATATCCCACTGTTTTATTACAATTTTCACTGCAAGAAATAATGCAGTTATCGTAAAACATCATAACTGTTTTCATTGGTGAATCCAAGGGTGTCCTCAACGGACTACGTCCCCCCCAATGATAACAGGGATGAAAACCAATATTTTGTGCGAAGATTAAGCAGGGCAACGGCGTTTGACTGCTTGCTCGCTTCGCTTGCAAGTTTTTTTCTAATATTATATCTCGTGTTGTACCCTTCAGAAATTTTTGGTTCCGCCACTAACTGTTCGTGTTGTGAATCACCCACAGTTATTTTAGTGACTTGTGTTGAAATAATTTTAGAAACACTTTCTTAGTTTTAACACAATGCCAACTGTTTATAGGTGCGTGCCTAACGCACTTGATGGGGCTGAAGCTGGTGTACAACTGATTACTGGGTCCGCATAAAATCGTTTACTTACACGTCAAACTGAAATATGACCAACCCCTCTTACTGTATCCCGCCAGTCTAAGGTACTAAGGTACAGGTGGAACGCAACCGAATTACAACGTGTGGTAGACATTCGAAAATATTGTTACTTTAACAGACCAAACTTGTCAATTAATATAGTACCCATTTTTTATTAATTTTAAACGAGAGGCAACGCCGTAACCGAGGCGGCGATTTCAAGTGTCAAACTGCCCTTTGCAATTTTTCTTTACATACTATACGATTTAAAGCGAACTAAAAATTCTCGAATTTAAAAATATTCATAGCATTGGCGGAATTTCAAGTCTATAAAGTTGTAAGATTTAAAACTTTTTATCTTAAAAATGGCAACCCATTTTGCTTTTAAAATCATCACAGAAATTACTGTCAATGGGTCCATGAGTCAAAGATTTGGGAGCTTTGATGGATCATAACGGATAATCGGCTCAATGGTTTGCGCTATACGGCCCAAACTTTGTTAATACTAAAACACAATTCAGATATTGTACATTTTATTTAACATGAAAATATTGCACACTTACGCCAATAACTGACTGACTAACTTCAGTAGTTGAAGAAAATATCAAACCGGTGTAACTTGGGCCAAGGGTCGTGAGTCACATGAGTCATGCATCAACCTCCCATGTGTCACGTCGGGTCATAGGTCGCGTCATATATCGTGACCGATTTTGATCTTCGATGCAAATACATCAGCCATGAACGCAACAGCAATAGTTATAAAACTAACGAGCTTTGTTCATTAGATACTTTAACGAACATGATTTCAAAACCCGTGTGGTTTTATGTTCAAAGTTAAATTTTATTTTTGAAGCAAATAAAAATAGATTTTATTGGTTTTCGTCAATTGCAGCAATTAATACGTGCAAGGTGTTGCTTCAAACGATATTGCTTTATGCAGAGTTTGGGCGAAAAACGAAACAATGGTCTCTCTGATGGCCAATTTTGTGGCCCCGTTTATGGATAATTTGTTAGCTGCCAGACAGTTTAATGGACCTGAACAATTTGATTGGTTATTGGCTGATTGTGGCTGGTAGGTAGACATCGTGCGGGTAAACAAATTTTATTATTGCGATTTTAAGATAAGAAACAGGTGGTCAGACAATATGGAACTACGCTGCGATGGTTCTAAGTCGAACCAAATTTTTGACGAAGACGTCCGCGCGATATGCAATAGTGAAATAAAATTGTCAAAAAACACAACTTAGTACTGATTTTGAGACAATATTTTGGGATCCGTGTCGAGGGGTTACATTTCAGCGACCTCCCTTTTGATCGATCACTGATTTGAGTTTAAAGCTACATTTCAGTGCTCCTGAGAGCAACGTAAAAATTTAGCATAAAACATGATAAAGGATTGTAAACGGAGTTTTAGTTCCGATGAATGTCGTTATTGCGATAACAGCGTTTATAGCGCTCGTTTATAAGCTTTTTTAGATTACGATAAGGCAGGCATACGGAGTTAAAAATTATATATCACCTGTTCAAATTGGTAAATGCAGAAATGCTGGGGTTAAAATATTTTTTACGCCTTTTACTTTGTTAGCACATATCAAAATCTTAGCGACCTATTTACAACGAAGTGCAGCGTTTGTTTTATACTCTGAAAACCGCTAACAATTAAAATTCAACCGTAAAGCTACTGAAATAAAGAATATCCTGTTACCTCATTGAAGATGTTATATATGTAGGTATATATCTGTGTATATTTATATATACATATATATGTATATATATCTTAATTTGAAACAATGTTTCTTATGATTTGTAAATGCAAAGTGTAAGGTAAATTCGTTTTCTCTTGACCTGATACGTTATCTTACATTTTTTTGCTTTGCTCACCAACTCAGTCCTTTGGCACGTAAAACTTATTGCGTTCAAAACGAAAGGTTACATTATATTTTTTCCACTCATTCTCATTAATTTTGCGTAAAGTAATGTAAAAAAATGACGCGCACAGGTAAATATTGCCAAAATTTTAAGGTTGCATTTACCTGGTACGGTGACACATCATAGAACGGTTTTACTAATCGTTTGTTGTTCTAGCAAAACGGCTCAAGGTATGAACTCAATAACATCAGCACATTTAAGATTTACCCGCACATATTGACTGAGTCTATTAATTACAGAATTCGAACTGTGCGCGGAATTGGTGTTATTTGAACGTTGACTTTAATTTTAAATTTCGGTTAAAATAAAATTTTCTACCGTTCATTTTGTTTAATCACACAAAACGTGGGTTTCCGAATGGTGCGTTTTCAGCATCAAAGTTCCTGGTTTTTATATGTATTTATAACCAGTACTAAGAATATCAAAAAACTTCTTTCATTTTGCAACACGTAGTCGTGTGTTTTCTTAAAACGAACGGATAAACCAATATTATTGGATCGCTAAAGAAAACAGAGAAAACTTGTGTATAGCAAAAACTGGTACGATGAAAAATCAAACATGAACAATAGCCGCAAAGCCAGCTCGACGCGGCTGGGACCCTAGGCGAGCTAAAAACTTATTCAGCAGGGGCGTCCAACAATTTCACATGACTTACTAATAAGTGACGTTAAACTTTTCCAGAGAGGTCGAATTTAATAAGTGACTGGAGCCCCTTGAAATTTCCGCTGGCTATAAGAGTGATGAATAGACAGTCTTTGATAGCAAAATAAGATTTAGCTTAAAAACACACTATCAATGTTTCATTTTTACTGCGCAATTGTATGTTGTTCCTCAACAATGTTTTTTTTGGTTTATTTTGATCGTCGTGAAATTTGAGCTGATAAATAATGACCGCAATTTTTTTCTGGCCACAGTGTGGTCTTGGTACAATCAAGCCCGTCGCAAGCACTAACGGATCTTGAGGGGGAATGGTTGGTTTGCCGTATGCCCCCGTCAGATTTTTTGTGATAAAATGGTAAGGTTCGTTCTTACTTTATAATTTTCCAACTCTGAAATTATTTTGTAAAAACGCACTTTTTGCACTCAGAAATTTTTTCTGATAAAACCTTCACATAAGAAATTTGTTCGGAGATACATAATATGACAATGTCGCCCCTACCTTACATATTTTGCGGTTCATAATATTTGCTTTTTGGGTCCGCTTCTGGTAGCAAGCTCAGGGGGGGGGGGGGGGCTAAATTATTTTTCAGGACGGGCATACAAACGTTTTCGATGATTTACAAGTAAGCTTGAACATTTTCCAGGAGGAGCGGCCAAAATGTGTCTCGGGGAGCTTAGCGCCTTTCGCCCCCTCTGACTACGGACCCGGTTACAATATGCAATTTTTAAGAAGGCAGAGTATTCAAAAGTTGTCGTTTTTAATGGCAAATCCTATAAATGACCATCCAAGCCACTTTTCACAATATAAAACAAAACTAAAATATTTCGTTACGATTTCGTACTAAAATTGAGTTTGGTTTCTCGCTCGCGGGCGTTTTTTTTGCTATTAAATATCGCAGCGCTTTTCGCAACACAAATTTCTAGAACCGTTACTGCTCAATTAGCGAGTATTTTTCTGTGAAATCACTCGTTTCTCAAGACTAACCGTCAGCAGAAACTCGCAATATTACCTCGAAACATCATTACTGACGCTTATTGTTGCGAATTGTACAAAAGCAACAATTTTAACTTATCAAATACTCCCCATTTGAGACGTCACGAGAACAAACGAAACGCCGCGTTGCATTTAATGTTGAAGTTTGCATATTTGCGTTTTCGACGTTGGCAACTTAACCCCTCAACAAAAAAAATTGACGGCCAAGACAATAGCTTACAAGGGGGGTAGTAATAATTTTACAGCGTAGAATTATTCCGAACTAATCAAATGACCATCAGTGTGGAAGGTGCCAGCGAGAAGGACTGCTCCGAGTCGCGAGCATGATTTTGCTTGAGTTTTAAATTTTTAATGATGTTTTTTCAAGAATGGTGCACAATATCGAACGCCAGTGATAAAGTGTTATGGGAATTTCAACTATTATTTTGTTTAATTAAAGTGAATTAAAATTAATTGTAGAATGCGTAAAAACTATAGCCACATTATAATATTGTTTGTTTGAATCTAAATGAAAATTTCACTAGAACACTACACTGAGCTTATATTCAATTTCTGTGGCCAAATTTGAAGTAATGTTGAAATCCGTCCTGTTTGATGTTAACGATGAATCACATGGGAACTGAGGTGTCTCCGTGATACCAGCCGCGTGAACAATAAAACGATGTCGTTGATCTGCCTAAAAATAAACCAAACTTTAAGATTCGTGTTGAAATTTGAAACAGTTAATGTAAAAAAGCGCTTACTTCTTGGTCGTGTCACTCGCAAGGTTTTCGAACTACTTCGTCTGTGTTTTTTTCTGATTTTTTGGTGAATACCAGAGCTCATTCTTGGTTACGAACCGCAGGTCGGATCCCGTATCGGATTTGATGGTATCCCCTGTTTTGGGGTAAGCGACTGCGTTCCTGTTTGACACCGATAGAAAATAATCGTTTTCGAGTTCCTGTTAGTGAGTACATTCAGCTGATTAGTGAAACACTAGGCACAGTAGGCATACGTGCAAGTTTTCGCAACTTTAAGTTTAATGACTACTTCAACTTGATATAAGATAAATGAATATATAAATAAATAAATAAATAAATATATATATATCGGTAAGTAATAAAAACACTTAAATTAACATAACCACGGCTGCAAGCTATGGGTTGTCTTATAATGACTTCATTAATAATGTTTATGGCTTTAAAAAGAACACGTTTCTGCTAATGCTGATATGCTGGGCATGACTTAGATTGATTCAAAACTGAGCAGCTTAAATTATTTTGATGAAAATTATGCATGTTGTTAAACGAAGAAATATGAATTAAAAGAGTAATATACAGACATTCCATGAATACCGACTGAAAGCGGTGCTCAAGCCCACTAGGAAAACGCTAGGAATGCGCGCAACCAAGCTGGTAGTCAAAAAGCGTGAGCAATGGGCGGAGCCCCTCTCCCGGTACTAATTTGCCTCCCCCCTCGAACCATTTCAGCTAAGCTATAATTAATTTAAAACTCTCAGAATTCTGAGCTGGCTACGGACCAGTGGGAACACTGCGCATATTAACCATGGCTTGTTTCTACTTTATTAAATTTTAACCATTAACATCTGTCAAACTTTAAGGCGCAGAAGCGGATCTGAGGAAAGGATTCTTGGGGTCCGTCACCCCTGCCCCCTTTGTATTACGCAAAAAGGTGTCAAATATAGAAATATGTTTCGAGGCGGACAGCGTCAGTCCATTTTATGCATCAAAATATCGCATTCGATCTGTGGCTCTCAACCTGTGAACCTCCGTTAACGTTTTTTTTTCTGGATAAACATCTGATGCCATTGTTTGCATTTTGTTTGCCGGGTTATGGTAAATAACAACGTTGAAGCTAGACATTAGGTGATCAATATTTAATTGTTTGAACAAAAGTTTTACCGCATTGTGACTGTTTCGTCCGTCTTATAATATTCAATAGGTAACAAAATTGTGGTTTTGCAATAGTCACTTTTTGAACTAAGCTTTATTGACTCTGTAGGCCGTTATTTTGCGATTTGGCATATGAGCATTCAAAAAAAATTGCTAGTCGAATTTCGTTTTTCGATTGCCTAAATTGTCACTGGATTAAATATATACAATATCGGATCCAGAGGGTGGCTTGGGGGTGTACGCTCCATCAGAAAATTTTTTGGTGATAAAATGATAAGGTCCCTACCTCACATTTTTCCCCCTCAGAAATTTTTTTGTTGATAAAATGGTATAGGTCCTTACCTTACAATTTTTGTGTTGCATAACGTCTGCCACCCCGCCCCCGTCAGAAATTCCTGGCTCCGCCGCTGTATATATGCATACATTTATTTATATATATGCGCTTTAAACGGCATCGACATCAAATAGGGCTAAACTAGCAGTAAACGTCGGTTCTGGCATATTGACATAAGTGTTCAGCGTTGCAATAATTCCAAAACCAAGATTTTTTCATTTTGTTGATTGGCACAAATGCTAACTGTCCTACCAAGCAAAGAATATGCTAAACACATTACCTTCGACTAGCGTACATAAAACAGGTTCAAAATCTTCTACAGGAATCAGCAGCCTAACATTTAAATACCTTCCATGCGGTAAATGAATCCACATCGATAATGGATCTGCTCATATACCCTATTGGCTTCTAAGATTTGGGCGTTTCTTTATATGGTTATAATTTTTTAATTGATTATACTTCACCTTTGTGGCTTAAATAGACCCATGGCCAGTTCACATTGCTAGAGGGGGCTAAAAAATTTTTCGGAGGGGCATTCAAGGGTTTTTTAATGAGTTGCAAGAAAAGTTGAAAATTTATAGGGGGCCAAAATTTTTTTCTGGACACCCCTTGGCTACGGACCCCGACTTGAAGCAAAAGCTATGCAACTGCAACCGTTTGTGTCGTTTTGAATTCGGCTGAAACAACCAATACCTACATTCGAGCATAGTATTGATTACGCACGGGGGCGTTGCTAGGACTTCAGTTCAACAGGGTATAATTTCATTTGCGATAATTTTTTTGCAATAAAATTGTTCTAAAAACTGTTAAAACTGTTTTTTCTAGTTTCGTTACAAATTTCGTGAAGGAATACATCACTCACTCTATTACTAACCTCATAGACAGTCACTGTGCCCATCTATACAACGCAGTTGGAACGTTTTCCTGTAGGGCTGTAACAGAGTTAGCTTATGCTTTAGATTAACTTTTTTGCTTAGGCTTAGGCTTCGGCATAAGCTTAGGCTTAGGCTTAGAAATAGGCTCATCATTACGCTTAGGCTTAGGCTTACGAATATGATCATACTACTGTTCCGGCCCTGTTCTATACATGAGCCCGTCACTAAATACGTCAGAAACCGGAAACAAACTTGCAAACCCGATCGGTTTTATATGTTGCGCCCGAACATTATTAAACTCAAATGTCGTAATGTTTTCGGCGTGACTGGTATTGACGTTAAAAATAAGGCTAAACCAGAGTTTAGGTAATATTTTATTTTTTAGAAGTATTGATTTGAAATAAAATTAATTTCACTTGAGATAGAAAGCGATAGCTTATTTTCAACACTAACGTGTATACGGATATTGAAATTTTGCCTCAAATATGGCATACTAAGGGGTAGATATGCAAGTGAGCCTGATGCGGCTGAAACGAGCCATTTTCTCAAGCTGCACCATTGGGTGTTCCACTGTCCCATGTGGAAAAACGTGAAAACTGTCCCATCTGTCCGCTAAGGTACCAATAATTTAGCAAAAATAATAGATTTTAAGCAATTTTTTTGTGTTGATTTTCATATTTTGGAAATTGTACAATAGAATCAGTGGCCAATACAAAAGGGGCCAACTAGGAAAAGGCCCTCGATAAGGATTCAAAGTGTAATCACAAATTACTACAATCGACTCGTGCTACTCAAGATTAGTTCTGGTAGCGCTGATAACCGTGTCTGGTCAGTGCCGGAGCAGCCAAACGTGGGGGCTAACTCCATACTCTAGGGTGGAGGTCCTCCAAACTTGCGCACGAAGCGAGCGAGAAGCTAGACGCATTTTGAAACTTCGGCGGTTTTTGTTTCAGCCGGTTAGGGTGGGGGCCCCTGTAGGGTTGGAGGCCCCCCAAATGGGGGGTTTGGGGGGTGGCTGCTCCCTTCATGTTTCTGGTAGCAGTTATATACTGGACCATGTCAAGTGTAAGCGCCTGGTCGCTGAGAGACTAGAAGACCGGTGAAGTTTAGAAACTGGCAGGTTTATGCTTAGACTTAGGTTTAGGTTTAGGTTTATGCAAGATTCGGCAGACTTCGTTGGTTTACGAAGAAATGGGTTTGACATTAATTATGCGACAGTTTTAGTAGCGCAGGACGAAAATGGTCAAGGTAATAAATATGTAGAATTAAAAAATAATCGTTTCAAAAGGTAGATTTAGAACCTTATCAGGCAACAATTATGTTTCTGACCTGCTGGCGTATCGACAATGTAGACACTCTTCTGGCTTGACATCGGATTGGGGGTGGGTGTCGGTGGGAACAACTGGAATAATTAATATATATACTGGTCCAGTTCAGGACCGCTCCTGAAAGAACCGAGGGACTCTCTGCCCCTTTACAATAACTTGCCACCCTGTAGTAAAGTTATAGCCTTGCAGGCAAGTCATCTGAGATGTCTGTGTGCTCTTTCTCAAATATTTTTACTCCCTCTTGCAAGGTGAGCTGGCTGCGGGCCTGTTTCTTTTGTAAATTTCTTATTAGTAAACACGGGTTCTACATTATGTATCTACTCATGTAAATTGCTCATTGACCCCAGAGCAATGGCGAATCCATGGGGGGCACCCCTTCCGTGCCCCCCCTCCCAACAGCATCTCGACAAAAATTATATACTTAGCAATTTTGTGACAATAGTTCCTGGTTTGAGTGTTGGTCAAAAGTAAGTTTATTACCTGTGAAATTTTGCCCCCCATTTTGAGATCCTGGATCCGCCACTGCCCCAGAGTGAAGCATAAGCACCCCATCCCCCACCCCCGATGACGTTGTGCATGGGCTTTGTAATGACGGTAATCATTTCTTATACGAAGAAAATAACACTTTTATACGTCATAAATTGCGGAGTATTGTAGTATAAGCTTGGATGAGATGACATTTAAGATTCAAAGGTAAATGATGCTTTTATAAAGCTGACTTGCGGTTAACAAGCTATTTTGTCTGGTTTCTTGGCGGATGACTATTAATTTTCTTTTTTTATGCTTACATGATACAATCAGCATCGTTAACCCTTGGGCTCAATAATGGTAGCCAGACGGGCTGTTTGATTTTCAGAGGAAACAACGAAAAGTAGATTTTTTCAGCGCCGAGTTTTATATCAGGCGGAAGGGTCAAATAGCTTCCCCCGTACTTTCGACCTAAATCGACGGGTTTCAAATGTCTTCGCTGGAGATGGATTTTTGTAAAGTTGAAATTTGCCAAGCGACAGACATCAACTTTGAAATTCAGGTTTAACTGGTGTTTTGTTGAAAAATTCGTTAAAAACCTCCATTGAATAAATATTGTTTTAAATTGTCAGCGTGACAGTAGTAATGGAGCATTATATTGCTCGTTCGTTCTAGCTGCCACCCCTGACTTAAACAGGTGCGTTTCTAGTGAACAAGTGTTGCGTGTGAGGTTTATTGAGCCGAAATTGTTTATTGGGACCGGACGTTCAACTTTAAAAATAACAACAAACCGTGTTTTACACATCTGTTAACAAACGCTATCTTTTGAAATAACAAGAAATTACTGAATTTACTTTATAAATTAATTTTACAATTTTTAAGATGTTAAATGTTTATTTGTGTCACCAGGTTTACGCTATGCTTAATTTGGCTTTAGTTCAACGTTACGCTAGGGCGGACCTTTCGTTAATACGTTGGCTAATTGGTTTTGGCTAGTTTATTTCAAAGAAAAACAATGCATCTGCATTACTTGAGCGGTTAGTCTTATGGCTTAGCAATAGCTTTTGCCTTTCCTTACCATTGTTCGCTAATTAACCTCATATATCATTCTAAAGATGATTATGTTCGGTATTCGGTTTTACATTTGGCAATGCATGATACTGAAAAGCTTATATATATGCAGGAGTGATTTTATGGGTCCAACCCCTTCCTTGTTATGGTACATGAATGGGCTTTAGGATGTTTTTCAGTTGCAACACAAGAAAAACCCATTGCATCGAGATTTATACAACAGAAGTTAACCCCGTTATCTAAATATTGTTACTGCGTGCCTGATAGCACTATTTATTACAAAAATTTACCAACTTTCAAAAATCCAGGTTACCTCCTAATGGCGATCTTTGAGTTTTGACTGTCTTACTGATACAAATAAAGGTATATTTCGTAAAAGTTTAATAGTAACCTATGTACCTTATTTTCGTCTGTACTTTAGTTGTTTAAGCAGACACACCGTTAAATATTGGAATATTAATATTACGGATATATATGCTATGGAGGCTATGCCGCAAAGAACATTACTCCAAGTCGGCCTCCATGATTCTACAAATTGAGTCTTAAATTTAAATACAACTGCACCGTGCAGTTTAACTCGACAAGTAACAAGTTGAATCGTCTTTGAGTTAAATTTTATTAAACTAAATCAAATCAAATTTGATTCGTATGAAATCAAATTTTAACACAAGATGAAGTGGGAATCACATTTACAGGCCCGTAGCCAGCTCGCCTTATTAGGGGGATAAAAATTTTTTAGGAGGAGCATTCAAGGGTTTTTAATGATTTGTAAGCAAGGTTGAAAATTTTGCAGGGGGGGCTTACGGGCGCGCACATTTAACTTGAAATTAAAAAAATTCAAATGAGCCTGCTAGAATAGGAATTTTGTTTACGTTTTTCGCAGTATGCTTACGAAACTGCTAGTGCTTTTAAAAGTGTTCCCATATTGCAGATTTGGGTACAATGCTTGTGGCTAAGAGCATCGCCGCTAGCGTGGGTGGATAAACATGCTTTTACTTAAATTTAGCACTGCTAATTTTACTAATCTAATTATAATACATTTGTTTTACATAATGTTTTCATTTTTAAGTGCAAATAGCAATTTTTTTGCGTCAAATGTACTCAATTGAAGTATTCATTCATTGGTTTATCCAGAAATGTATAAAGGAAGCCGCACGAGATATAATAGTAGAAAAACTAGCTATTCTAAGCTTAAACCTTAATACAAAATGTTGGTTGTTGTTGTTGCTTCTAAGAGGCTGCTAGGTCCGGGTACCCTCATGCGTTTTTCGCGCAAAACTAAATAAATGCCGTTTTCGGATGGCATATGCCATTATTCGCTGAAATTATTTGAACTGATCTGTATTTTGTTTTGCAAACTGAAGTTGTAAGCAGGTTACCACTGGCGTATAGAAGGATGGTATATAGACGATATATTTCCTCAAGAAATTTTTGAAACAATAAAAATCACTTTTAAACGACTTTAGCGTATTACTAACTGGCAATAGATGCTACACAGAGTTACGAATACGACTACTGGATTCTGCTGTTAGATAATAAAATTATTTACGCAGCAACAACGCCAATAATTACATTTTAATCGCATTGGCTAATTTTGTAACAGCAGCAAAACATTAATGCTTTAAGAAAACCATTTCTCATAACTCCACGCTTCGTAAAGGAGCGTAATTCAGCTAATTCCGAGCTAATTAACATAACACATAAGTTAAATTAGCAATTACTACCCATCAATTAGTAATTTTAGCAATAACTTTTGCTGAAACTTAATCATATGAGTGTGTATCAATATTTAACATGGCCTAGTGACCGTTGTGCGCTCCAGCAGGAAGTTCAAGATTGCACATTACGTTTAGAAGAATCAGAATTTAACACAATTTATACTACGAGAGCCGCCTTACGGGTATCGCAGTACTATTATATTTTCAAATAGAGTGGGCTTAATGAGGTATTCTTGCTAAAAATTCACATATATGTAGTCTTTGCACCGTTAAAAGCCAAATACCAGGCTAAGGCAGTGTATCTATACGATAATGGCATTAGTTTCTTTAGATCTACTGTCATTGGCTGCTTTATGATCAGTGAAAATTAGACACGTTTCCATAGTACAATACATTATTATATGGATGTCTATTTTTGGTTCGTTTTCTGGTGCAAACTACTTTTTTTCGTAATGCGTATTTTTTATTTAGTGAAATCATAGATCTGATTTGGTGCCAATATTTTTTAATATTTTGGTTTGATGTATAATGTTAAATCTGAGCCCAAACCATAGCCTACGTCGAATACTAAGTTTGAGTGTAAGCCTAACCTAAGTGTAATTTTGATGCCAAGTCTGGTAATTTTCTGAACGGTGCGTGGAAGTGTACGAGAGCCCATCTTTGAACTTTTAGGCTAGTTTCCACGAATTAATTAGTAAACAGTGCGGCCAGTCCGAAGCTAAGTTATTAACCATCTCAAATTTTGGTCTTTGAGTACAAAGTGAGTTCTGTTGTTGAAATATTGCACTAAGGGCTGTTTTTTGGCATTAGCTTTCCTGATTTCGATGCCAGAACTATTAAATTGTAATATACCAAATTTAGTCAGCGATTTAAGTGTTTACTTAAATTTATGTAAGCCTTTAAAAACGACAAAATGGTTAATTACTTAGCACGAATTGAAGTACTAAGTGGTACTTAAGTAGGGTTTCAGAAACCCAGCCAATTTTGTTTATTTTAAATGAGCCGTTTTGACACCACGCACCACCCCATTCGATTGTCGGATGCATCTCACATTTTGTACTAATTTCTACGCATTTCTACATTTAAATTTATAATTCTGGGTACTAACAAGCACTTCCCTCATGTCATCTACTTGAGTTTAGACGCCTTACCCCCAAAGTCACGCCTAATTAACTTGCAATTTACGTACCAGATTTCAACCCTACAACCAGGAATTGTTAACAGAGCCGACACGGCGAGAAGATTCCTAAAGGAAACAATGAAAATGTTCCTAACTCAGAAACCTTTCAATGCCGTAGAAAATAGTTTTGGTCCGAAAAAGCAAAGATATCCGTAGCGACCTCGATTTCCCTTTCGCCACCGTTATTGCGACACTGTCACATATTGTGCCATAGTACATTTCTGACGACTGTCTACTGTAAGATTTTATTTGAGTGCTCATATTTGCTAGTTTAATTGAACTTTTAAACGGCCGTACCGGGACCTTTGTTCGTCTTAACTTTTCTTTCAGTCTCTGAAGATCTCATTTAATTGTTCGGGTATACCGTTTATGACCATATTCGTCAGACTACAACCTGTACTGGTCTGATAATTTCGTTACGAACACTGGCTGGTTCAGTCTGTAAGTGCTACTTTAAAGCAGTAGGAACCCTGTTACTAAGCAGTTTTTCCGTATGTTTACATGGTTTAATGTCAAGAACACTATTTAAAGCTGATTTTTTTTGTTACTTGAAAAGTTTATTCGTAGCCAAAGGGCACTGTTATGAACTTTAGAGCAGAAATGGGTTAAATATAAGCCAACTGAAAGTTATGTTTCGCTATTGCTAGGTTTGTTCGGGCCAGTATCAAAAAACAGCGAAATGTGCAATTGCGTAAATATAACAAAAAATGTAAAAAATTGTGAAATTAACAATAAGCACTATATTGTAATTTACTGCAGCGATTGACGCGAGCAAGAAGCGAAACTTAATTTTTGTACAACTTTTTGATACCAAATTTTGGTTTTGATCCCTGTTGGAGAAGCCTTGGCCTGTGCGAATAACCTTTTGGATCCGCCATTTAGCATGAGATTTCTCACTGTTGCGTATTATGCTGATGCTCAACCATGAAAACATACCGGGTCAAGTCAAGTTGTGGCCAGATTTGCCAAGGTTTTTGTACTGTGACCCTTAGTGTAGCAGTAGTTTTTAAAACAAATTAGTTTTTAATTTGGACTCCCTCGGGGCTATCGTGGCTCGCCCGTACATGAGCAAAGGCTGCCCAACAAACCAAAAACTATTTATTAAAATAACACAGTTTGAGCGTACGCATCTCGGACGTGTACAAGCAGTGGCAGATCCAGTAATTCCTGACTGGGGAATGTACTGGCAAAAGTTATGAAACACAATTTTTATTGTATGCTATATATGTACCAATTTTGTGAGGGAGAAAATTGCCTGGTAAGGATGGACCGTACCATTTTATCACAAAAATTTTTCTGACGAGGGTGTACGCCTGTCCACTATTCCATTCTGGAACCGCTAGTGTGCATAAAATGGCAACGGTGCGCGTTTCCAATCACCAAAATTTCAGGTATAATTTTAATAAAGGCACGCCTATGGTTTTCAAAAGAACCTGTTTGTTTCTAGAATCCAAATATGACGCTGTACCCATCCGGCCCAAATAGAATTTTGCCTATACCCAATAGTATCGTTGTAGTATACGAAGCCTAACTTTGGAGCCTACTATTAAACCTACGTTCTATTCAAAAGCGGATCCAAATATTTGTGACGTGGGGTCGGGTTGGCTAATGTTATGAAACGCAAAAATTGTAAGGTAGGAACCATACCATTTTAACACAAAAAACATTCTGACGAGGGTGGGCGTACGCCCCCATCCGCCCACTGACGAGGGTGGGCGTACGCCCCCATCCGCCCCCTCTGGATCCACTAGTGGATCTATTCCAGTATAAAGTACATGTGCTTACTGCTATGTACAGCTCGGTCATCGTTATGCATGTAATGGCTGTTTTTTTTATTTTTAAGCCTTTTACATAATATTTGCTACGAAATTTTCAAATATTTCGAGCTTACACACAAGGGAGCTGTATTATTTTTTCGGGTTTCAAACGCGGCAGGTTCAGTAAAACCCTATATATATACAGTTTTTTTCGCTGAGAAATGTATAAGGGTGATTATATTTATGGATTTATAGTTTTGAAGAGAATTTTACGAGCATCACACATCGAATATTGGCATTAACATTTAGTTTTCACATTTTCATGTGTACTGGAGTGATCTGAATAAAGACGGCGAGGTTGATATTTATTTCGGCTCTTCGGAGGGTACACCGCTCGCTATTCGGTTCCGGGTTGGGATTTATTTTTCAATTTATTTCGTGTAGTTGTTTAGTCAACACATCTAGAACCTATGCCAGTCATCATGGATTAAGTTCATTAGTTTTGGAAAATACTTTTAACACTTGAGTGCTACGCTGCTACGAATGTTTGTAGTATTATAATTTGACAGATCAATTAAATTCTTCTTTGATCTTAACTTGGTCCACGGAGCACTTACACAATTTATTTAGGGTAATTGACGCTCATGGACTAATTAGTAATTTTGGACTCTATCCAATTACGGTCTATAATTGATCACACAGACTCCAATTGATTCATGCGCAAAATATGGACGTTAGAGTCTTATTGCCGTCCTTTCTTCTTCGTATCACTACAGTATTATGAGATAAATTCCTGGTCATAATCAATATTAAGGATACTAATGTCATTAGCATTTTTTACCGAACAGTTTGTCTCAGGCATAAACCTGACCCTACCATACTAAATAATATAGGAAATACTTTCGAACAAATTTTCATTGCTGTAAAGTACACGTGTTCTGTTCCCTTAATTTCTCGTTAATGTTTATCCCTGCAAGTTGAAAAGGGTTAAAAATACATTCCGGAGCGCAAATAAATCATAGCTTCCCTGGCTCGCTGTTTACTATTTTGTTGACCGTTTTGAAGATTAACCCTCGTTATTTTTATCCACAGCAAAAGCTAAACACACCGTGTATTTACCGTTGCGACCTATATATAGGTTTCTATAATTAGGCAATCTATGTGCTAAGTGCATTCAGCAAAACAGTATAATATTCATAATCCATATACTTTAACCAGGTTCGTATACAAGGGCTACTGAGTGGTTTATAATATGAGTTTTTGAAAGAATAGAATCAGTCTTTGCTCTTTATAGTGATTTAGATTTGAACCTCAAGTTTACAAACAGTTCAGTAAATCTTTCTCGCTCGCTACACTCGTTCAGGAAAATGTCCAGTAATCATGCTGTATTGTTGTTACCCTTGAAGCCTGCCTTACGCGTCTTGGATGGGGTTTTTTTGGTAAACGAGCCTAATGGTTGATTGAAAGATGATTTTAAGAGAGTACATCTAACATAAAACGTGAAGAGATATTAGGTTTTAATAATTGATATTTGGTTCAATATGGCAATGTGTATACAATGCAAACAACCTTATATTTTTGAAACCGAAATGACGTGTGTATAAGAAAATGATTATTTTAAAATACACTAACGTGTATGTGTGTTGTTTGATAAACCTAAAAAATGGTTTGGTACAGTTAGCTGCCTGTTGAGGCTGTATTATTTGAATGAATTGTTCACAAATTTCTGACCGGGGGACGTGCGATATATAAAATTTGAAAAAAGTTTGCGAGTAGTACTAAATAGTTTAGGGTTTGATCTCTGTTATCAAACACTGCCTTGTATCCTTGTTAGAAAGGTTTGGCTTGGATGGATCTATGAAGTCCTCAGTGTATCCTATATTAGCTAACCGACCTAATACCATATTGCTGTAACAATTTATTTTCAAACAACAGTGGTTTGTTGCAATCTAGTATTGTTTGAAAATAAAACTTGTAACTGTTATTAATAACCAGTCAGTAGGCTTCAACCGGAGGTGAAAAATAATAGCGGAACCGGATGTTGAGTGAAAAAAAATGATTTTAAATTCATAGTAAATTTGTTGTTTTATTGGCAATTCTCAATAAATGATTTACAAAGTGTTTATTTTGATGAATTTTTGCCTCATAAACGGGAAAATTGTACTAAAAGCGTGCAGACGAAGTTTGAATCGTTCAATAATATATCGTGATTGCTTGTGTAAGCTGTCACATCTCTGCCTAAGCTGATAAACCTTAAGGAGGAATTTCACTAACAACGGAGGTGTATATAATCTGTTGCACCATGAAAAATGCACATTGTCATGTTGCCTCTAAAGCGTAAACATTGACAAAAAAGTTATTCATTCCTAACGGACTTGCTTTTATTGGCATTGTTTTTGTGACGCCCGCAATTTAAGTAATCTTTTAAGTACTATCATCTTTAAAGGATGTTTTGATCCATAAGTTAACTTTAAACATAAAATTCACAGTATTTTTAAACTAAAATTTCAAGTAATTTATTGACACATATGATTGGCCTGGTTTGCATTGAACAAAGAGCGCATTTCATATGAGTTTATGACATCAAAACAACGATGAAATAGACAATTTTACGTTTTATGTGCTTTGGCCCATAAAATCAGGGGTAGACCGTTTTTCTGTGGGACTGCAATAGAGTAAATCTTAAACTTTGTACTAATTTTTTGCTTATGTTCAGGCTTAAACTCACGCGTAAGCTCATGTTTACGCTTAGGCTTATGTTTGCAAATGTGCTTATACTACTGTTACTTCCCTGTTCTATACATTGGCCTGTTTTTTTAAAAAATGTATGAAATATATTGCGGGATTACGAGCAGTATTGATTGTTTTTAAACAAAAGTTGCCAACTAAAAGTGAACCAGAGTTGGTTTGGTTATAATAATGCCAGTTTTATAGGAATAAAACCTTATTTAAAAATGTAACATTTTGTTGTTTCAAAATTATCTGGGTTAATACACAAGCGATCATATTAATATTCACAAATGTGCAGCATCACTCACATGTTTGTAGATAACAGTAATTTGTGAACAATTAAATTTAAATTCTCTCAAGCTTTAAGATTTTTTTAACTTTTTGCACGACTAAATTTAGTTTTTATATTTTGTTGTTTCTAGTTTAGTTTAGTTAGTTTTAGATGTAGGCAAACAACATCGTCGGTGCGCTATTCACAGTAATTTGGGCCACAAATCTATTGATCCACATGAGCATTAGCAGGAGACGCGGAGCGATTGTTTGAAGGGACCAAATTGTGTCTAAGATATTTCAAAGAAGTTAAGCTTCTAGCTAATGGCGGATCAATAGTGGTAATGCAATAAAGTAACATTCAGCTTTTACATTAGTGGCCTCAATGGTCTATTTCAGGGTGGAGGGGCTGATTCCCCGCCCTTATTTACCACCTATAAGCCTTTGTAATGCTTCCTAACTAATATGTATTTAATATTTGAGCATTGGTAGATCCAAACGAAACGGATCTTTACGTCGTGGAACCCCAATATGAGTCAAAACCAGGATTTTGTATTAGTTGCATTTGGTTTCTCGCTCGATTCGCTCATAAGCTTTTATCTCTGTTATTTATTGAACATACACTTCTGTCAGAAATGTCTACATCGCGATTCTGTAGCTAAGGTTGTTTTTGCTAATTTTGTATGGTTGATTAGCTATAATATTGCAAAACTCATTAATTATGAACGCCTTAAATGATTTGGTTGTATGACACAAATACTGTGAAACATATTATTATTAGTTTAGAAACTATGGTGTGAACGTTGCCCAGTTTGTCAGATGTTTTTATTCAACCGAAATTATTGTTTTTGTGCGGTTACGTCGTATGTCTCTAGCGAATTTTGAAACCCGTGATTCGAGTTTATTGAGGCAATACTTTTTTCAAGATTATACGTTTTAATTTATTTCATATGATTAAACCTGGCGTTTGCGGACACGTAACCAACTGGACAGGCAGGACAGTCTCAGCCCCATCCCCCTTAATAATTGTGCTCCCTTTGCTAGAAAATTTTTAGCCTTGCTTGTAAGTCAACGAAGACCTTTGTGTGGCCTCCTGAAAACTTTTTAGGTCTTTTTGCAAGGGAAGCTGGCTACGGGCCTGGACGATTGCTTAGTTTTATATTAAATTTAAAACTGTTGAGTCTATTTCTAAGCCTTAGCCGTAAGCGTAAGTCTCGCCGTAAGACTAAGCCTACAACTAAACCAAAGCCTAAAAATTAGTCTTTAAGCCTACAACTAAACCTAAGCCTAAAAATTAGTCTTTAAGCCTACAACTAAACCTAAGCCTAAAAAATTAGTCTTTAAACCTACAACTAAACCTAAGCCTAAAAATTAGTCTTTAAGCCTACAACTAAACCTACGCCTAAAAAATTAGTCTAAAGCTGAAGCGTGCTCTATTGTAGTCCTGCGAAAAAAAACTCACCCATCAAAGTAAAACATGGGTCACTTATGCTATGGAATGTTGTTTTACTTTCAATGTTAATCCAATTTGTAATAGGCTATTTCTGGTAATAATTTACATGTCAACACACAAATCTAAAGTAAATTCAAACACGTCCATTTGTGGAAATTTATATCAACGAATGCTCTTCACAACTTTTCAGTCGATAACACAGGAACCGCCACGTTTGAAATGATGTCTTCAAACGTATTAACCTTCCTTCCAATATCCTCGCTACCTCACTGACGTTGACTAGTATTTTCCAGTTCCGGTTTTATCAACACAATTGTGAAACAACACGCAGTGCTAAAAAGTTCACACCGCTCAACTTTTAGTACGAAGTCACATTGGTTTTTCATAAGTTCAAAAAATGTTCTGTTGCCTTTGGGCGCAATTCAGCCAATCGTAGAGCAATATTTGATGTCGTCGCATTAAAAGTACAGCTAAATCTTGTTGAACCATGCGAATTTAGTCCATTCAATTGGCCCTTAGGCTGTCTCAAATGTTGTGAGCAAATATTCCCGATGATTTTTAAACGCTGTTCATTGGTTATTCAATTCATGTACACCCGTTGGACGCGGTGTGACCTCTAGCTGCATTTCTATTCTAAAACATATTTTCATCACTCAAGACGGCTGAACTGAGTTGGTGGGGGGAAGATTGGCCACAACATTCAGACGAATCGACGACACTCCGTCGCCGGACAACTCGTCGCCCACTGCAACAACTTTCAGATGAACCTATGACAATTCGTCGCAGGCAACTTGTCGCGCAACAGCGTCCTAAAGCCTATGAATAAATGTAAGCATAATCGAACGCCTAACCCTAAGCCTTTACCTAAGTCCTAAGGCTGAGCATAATGATGGCGGAGGAATTGTCGAGTTAATCAAATATCGGATTACAACTTGTCGGTCGACGAGTTATCGTTCGACAAATTGTCGTGATACGCATTCACAATTTCGTATATCTGAAATAGAAAATTCTATTTCTGATATTCTGATAAATTCGATAATCTGCATACAAATCCGGCCAGAGCTGCTGGTTATGAAAAAATATCCGATGCCCATCGCTATAGCTATGAAACTTGTGTTTCTGCATAGTTTCAACGAAACAAATATTTGTTCATCGAAACTTTGCTATACGCAGCGTTTCTCGCTGTGTAGTCCCGAACCGCATTTAGCGACTTTATTTATACCGTCTTCGTTTTAGGTTTTTCCCTCAAATCCTACTTTTGTGCAAGCGTCACAGCGTTGCCTATTGGATTACGTTCAGTTGGTTAGATTTTGTATTCTTTTTGCCTCATACCCGTCCGCCCTTATAAATACAAAAAATTGGATTGTTTTAAAAACATATAAAACGAACCACGCTTATATTATGCAAGTCAGTGAGAATGAATATGATGCGAGCCCCGTAGCCAAGCCTAGACGAAGGTTAAAGGCGTTAGACCACCTGGAAACTTTTTACCGTTCCGGGAGAAAAGTTTCAACGCATCTTGTGAAGTCGTATGAAGTCCTTGTATACCCCTCCTGAAAATTTTTTTAGCCTCCGTTAGCATTTTGAACTGACTACCGGCCTGGTACAATTTATCCGCTTATCTCGAGCAGGGTGCAGCAAGCGATAGCCGTGTTGACCATTGTTCCTTCGAAAGAATTTTTAAAAAGTATACTTGTGTCAATAACAAAATATTAGTAGTAAAAAATTAACTCATATACACGTCATATATACCGTATTGCAATTGGCTATTGCCCTCTCTAAAATTCTGGCAAAACCCACGTTTAGAGTATAGTTGCACTGGCTCAGCTGTAATATTATACAGAGTCTGTATTTTTGTCGAGCCAAGCTTTTGTCTTAAAAGAATCCAATTAGGTTGATGTCGCCTGTCTATTTGATGTAGTTTTGAAGGCTTTTCTTACAGTTAACCAGGATTTTATACAGGCCTGTAGCCAGTTTTAAACACATTCTATGCGGGAAGGTTTAAAAAAATTTTTAGGAAGTGGTTTACAAGGTGTTTATGCGACACTTACAAGCAAGGTTCAAACTTTTCTAGAAGGGCACCAAGTTTAGTCTGTGTGGTCAAAATGTTACCAAGAGGGGGTGAGCCGCTCTGTCGCCTCTATGGCTACACGTTCAATGCTTATTTTAGGATAGAGTAAGCAAGCAATGGTGTGAGGTTCAAAACAATACAAAAATACGAGAGTTGCACGCAGTACAGACACACATTCACGGTTTAGTCGGCAAGATGAAGTAGCAGGTGTTTAGTGAAGCGAATTTGTGTGGGAATTTAAAAAAATGGACAATTTTAAATTTCGGGTTTTTTTCGCAGGTTGCGATCAGAACGGGCGCGTAGCTAATGATGGGGCCCAGGGTCGCTCAGCTGTCTTGGAAAAACTTTGGCTCAAACTTAGAAAATATCCAACGTTGCTTGTATTCGTCGTTAAAATCCCTTTCCTGAAAAATTTTCAGCGCCCTCACTAGCATTGGTGAGATGGCTACGGGCGTGGATGAGAAGAGTATTTAGGTTTGAAAATGTATTGATAATGTTTTCTCAATTACGTCTTAATTATTTCAGACCTTCTGGGTGTGATTTGATGTTATTGGTTAGAAACATATAAATAAGCCGGGATTAAAGTTCGCGAGCATGTGAGTTCATTTGTTTACTTGCAGATGTATATCTTAGCCGCAATATTTACAAATTTTCAAGGTTCACTATACATTCATTGTATTTGACGTCAAGCATGGTTCGCGTGGGCTTAACCGCAATTCTGGTTTCAGAATGCAGGCCACATCAATTAATACTTTAGTGTTCGTACTTCCGTGTCAATTTTCATAAGCTGTGCAATTACCTGACTGTTCGTCTTTTTGAAACTAACTTCTTTTGTTCCTTTGTCTTGTTATACAGAACGTTGCACGAGTCATTTCTGATAATTCGTTATTGTTTTCGACCGATATCAGGATAATACCGTTTATGCAGGAGAATATAATAGCCTATTTTCGATATTCGCTAAAGCGATTTTATGACGATATTTGAATATAAAATTTGTTTTGCAAATTCTACGAAATTATGATTTGGTATAGCGCTTCGTAGATAAGAATATCTTTTTGCAGTTATAAAAGATTGAAATTATGCAACTTGCAAAAATAAGGTTCTTAATTTTTGGCTTTGAATTAAATTCTCGATATAAATATTTACTGTAACCTATTAAAGTTTAGACAAAACGAAAAATATTGTTGCAGTATTTTTGCCTGTAGTGTGATTACAATCGCTTTAGTAAGGTAAAATCAAATTTGAACTTCACAACCAACTCTCAAGCATTCTGCGTATGATTGAAAGACCTGAACTGTTCTGCTGCAAATACTAAAAACAAAAAGGAGTATAATTTGTAGAATTGTATGTTTTGGTTTACGTTTTTCTTTAAGGTAAGTCTTAGGATTGGCGGACCATGTAAAGATCAGGGGCGGAAAGTTTTTGCGTGGGAGTAGAATAGAGTAAGCTTAAGCTTTAGACTCTTTTTTGCTTGACTTAAGCGTAGGCTTGGCTTAGGAATATGATCATTCTTATGCTTACGGTTAGGCTTAGGATTACGAATATGCTTATAATACTGTTCCGCCCCTGTTCTTTACATTGGCAGGATTGGTGAAGATCACGCTAGAGATGACGTATTGGAAAGCTCGTTGTAACGAAATTCTGATTCTCAGAGTACCAGCGTTTGTTGCAATCGCTAATGAGGAATTTTGTGGATAAATAGGCAATTGTCGCGTTAGACCAAATACGGAGTTTGTGCAATTGTCGTTTGAGCAATCGTTGTTCACGTAACTTACAAAATAATCATCAAAGTATACACGTATGGACAAGGGTGTCACCACGGAGGGCATTGACAGACCGTTCCCTGCCAAATTCTGCTGATGCACTTCCCCAAATAAACTCAGTCTAAAAGTAAACAATCTTGAATTGTAATTGTAGGTGTCCCTCGACATTATTCGGTGCCCACCCAAATATAATTTTCCGCGGACGCTCGTGCGTATGGAAATGTGGAATCTGTACTGATACAAATTTTATTTAAGGTTTTTAGGTTTCATGTTTACTAAGTTTTTAAATTTGCCAAATGTTTTCAAACCAAACGTCAACAACAAGCCAGTTCACTCGATTGGCAATTCACTCACATAGGTTTCAGTAATGAAGCGGTCAGTACAGTTTTTGTTGTCAGTTCAAACGGGATATTAATATTTGGGCAACCTAAAATTTTATAAACATACAACTCTAAAATAGTTTCTGGTAACTGAATGTAGGGCCCATATTCTGAAACGCGTATAGCACCTATTATCAGTCAACGATATGTTTTCAAACTAGCGAACATCTGCAATTGCACATCTCAAAACTGGTGCAGAAATAGGACCAATCAAACGCGAACGATATGATGAATCTCGAATTTTACAATGCGCTGTTCCAAAGGTACAGAACCTATCACCAACTGGTGCTACATACATTTGAGAATATGGGCTTAGGCGTTTGTATTACAGTATTTTTGCGTTATTTAAAATAATAACGGCTCCTGTACATTTCCTTCGACAGGCTTAGACTCAAGCTCATGTTTAGGCTTACAAAACGCTTAAGCTTAAGCCTAGAGCCTGAGCCTAAGCCTGGCTGAAACTACGACTTAATCGTTAACATTAAAGATGGATGAAAGTGTTTAAGAGCCATGATAATAGCTTGCGCGGTTAGCTGATTCCTACGTTTTGTATGATGATATGCGCTACTCAGTTTGAATGATAACTGATAACTTCGTATTGTTCATATTAATTGCAGAATTGCATTGCGACTGCAGTGTTATTGAACTTATCGTGGTAACGACTTTTAGTTATTTAAAAGATAATGGTTGAGCTTTTGAAACATTACTTGTGTATGACTTCATGCCTCAGTAAAAGTGCCAAGCAATTATTTAACTAATTTATCGTTTGTGAAAACGTACTTAAGTTAAGTCAAAGCTTACGTTGCTGAACAAATTAGATACGTTTTAGACTAACAGTTCAGTCATTTTAACTGTGGTCGAATACATAGGTGCAAACGTGGAATTTACCTGTACTTAAAAAGTTAAGCATGTGGCTTTTATGTCGGTAACTTACGTATATTTACGAAAACCATACTTACGTAAGATTTCTGAAATTCAACCATTTTGTGCGTCTTTCCTTCGCATAATTAAAATGTCGACAAGAATTTTTAAATTAATTTTGCTTTTCATTTAATTTTTGGAGTATATATAATTATAAACCTAATTTCGTTCTTGGTTTTTGTTAACTTTAAATCGGGCATAATAACTAATCTATAGTTGGTTATGCAATTAAATTTAAGATGCGCCAATCAAACACGTTTGTGATTGAGAATATCTTAATTTCTGGCTCTTGTTCACTTTCCGGTTAAGATTAAGGTTTACGCTTAAGTTTAGGAAAAGGCTTAATCAAATATTTAGGTTGTGTTTTTCTTAACTAAAGACATCACATAAGCATAATCACAAGCGTAAACGTGGGTGAAACTGCCTACAAAAGCCGATTTTCTCGTAAGAAGTCCAGCTGCAATCATGTAGCGGTAGGCTTGTGTATATACATATACAGTGGCGGATCCAGGATCTCAAAATGGGGGGCAAAATTTCACAGGTAATAAACTTATTTTTGACCCATACTGTAGTGACCCAAATAAGAGGGGGTCCCCATTTTGAGTCCCAATTAATAGGAGACCGTATCCCTAATAAGAATCTGTAAGCGGGTAGAGTCCTTCAACCCTTGTTTAGAATCCATAAATGTCTATTATCCCTAATTGTAGCGCATAAATGACTCCAGGGCCAAGAAACTTTAACGCGTTCTTATACTATTGTGTATAAAACAGAGAAACAAACAGCGTAGAACAGCAACTCACACTATATAATTTTTGTCGAGATGCTGTTGGGATGAGGCCACGGCCGGGGTGGGGCCCCCGTGGATCCGCCATTGTACATATATATGTAATATATATCGTATATATGTATAATATATAAAAATTAACGAACGAACGAGAATGATGATACATCTTGTTGAAAACAGACACAATTATAGATTTCTTTAATAAAATCTGCAGAATTCTTTTGTAGAATAAATGTTATCGAAGTGAATTTTAGGCTTTTCTGTGCTTATTTAAAGCACCGTAACAAACCTTTATATATGTTTATATACAATTTGCCTGATGCAATTTAATTACATGATTTAGCAGCTGGCGTCTCTTTAGTTTTCAGTTATCTCGTTTTGAAATTTGACTTAAATTTATCCTGTGCCGAAGAAGTGCAAAATATTTGTTCGCTTTAGTTTGAGCTCAGATTCGTCGTGTTGTTTTCGTTTCTTAAGGTTTTGTAGAATTAATTTAATTTTTAATGGTATCTTTTAGTAGTGTTTAGCTGAATATTTTCATATAGACAGCTGTTTGCTCAAATATGAATTGGAGTTGCTGCGTGCGATACTTGCTTGAAATAACTTTACGAATGTAGTAAACTGAAATAGTTCTAAATATATGCGGTAGCCCAAGTCGCAATTTAGACTAAATTCCGAATTGGGCTAGTCCAGGATGTAATTACGACTTGAGCTAGCCTACAAATAATTCTTTTTATGCGACAAGTGCACGCCTTGTGATTGGTTGCTACTTTAATGCCATACTCAAATACGATTGGTTGATTCGAATACTTTTTTGATTGGCGAAATCATCGCCACCTATTGGCTTCCTAACAAAGCAGGATTACGACTATCAAGTACCCAATTAGGAAACGCACAGATTGATCTGTCATGAATCATGATTCAGCCTACGGCTAGCCCAAGTCGAATTCCACGTTGGACTAGCCCAATTCGGAATTGGGCTCAATTACGACTTGGGCTACGACATATATACCTCAAATACGCATGCATATTTTTGCGCCAATTTAAGCCTAAGTCTGAACTTGAATCCAAGCTTAAGCGTAATCCTAAGCCTAAACCTAAGTTCAATCGTAACCCGATATATTTCAAGATTTGAAAAATTCATTAACTGCGTGGCAAGTGTACAACAGCAAACGCATTTAAGGAAACCATTAGCAACTCCACGACGTATATTTTATTCAATTTCTCATACTATTTCATTGATTTTAGCAGTTTCTAAATGGGCATTTATCAAACAATTTATGACATTGTAAACCATGACACGGCCTGCCGGGAATAATCCGCAACCACATATCGAGAAATTTTTATTTATTAATTTTAAATTTTCTTAATTTTAAATAGTCATCGGACGCATCGAAATTAATTAATTTGTGGCATTATTTAAAACAATGTCTCGTTTTAACTTGACAACAACAACTACTACTACATTCAACTTGCTCAAATTGGTCGCCGTAATACATCTAGTAACGCTTGTGCTTAGTCAAAATTTGCATTACTCGAGTTCAACTCAAATTCAACTCATCTCACAGGATTCCAGTCGGCGTCCAAATAGTTTACTCGAGCATATGTCACATTTGACACGTTTTAGACGCAATTTAGGGTTAAATATTACAGCGCACGTGCTCCTACCGTCAGATACACGGCATTTAGCGTCAATTTTAAACGTTAAACCCGTTCTAGAAGTCGCAAGGCGTGACGTACTCTCTCATTGGTTACGAGGGTCGAACTTATCGTTTCACTATGTTGACACTGGGTGCTTTAAACAAAGCAAAGTCATTCGGAACGCTATAGACGTTGTGAACGGAACGTACGGCGGCGGACTGTCAACGCTGATACTGGGCCCAGTCTGCGATTATTCAGTCGCGACTGTTAGTCGAATTGCTGAAATGTGGGACCGAGCGTTGATGACACCTGGCGGATTTGCGTGGCCGTTCGTTGACAAAAATGCGTCCCGTGAAAATTTAGATACTCATCCTCGGCTGACACGGATGGGCGGATATCGGATGGCAGAAATTGCCCAAGTGTTCCTGAACGGCATTTGTCGGGCAATGAACTGGCGTCGGGTGATGGTGATTTATGAAGACGACCAATCGTCTGCGTTTACGCATCAAATTATTAATCGACATTATAGTTTAATTTTTTCAACCAATGTGGTTGAGTTTAAAACTCCAGTTGCGATTCGACGGCTTCGAACTGAGAGCAGCGTTCAAAGTATTCGACAAGCGCTCGCCGATCCGGAACTGATAAATTATGGAAGTGAGTTTGGATTCAAATTGATCGTTCGGCAATTTCAACGCGCCATGCCAATGTCAGTTAAAGGGGTTAGGAGAGTTGTGTCCTAATAGGTAAATAGCAGCTTGGCTGGGAATTGAGAAACAAACTAATGTACTGTCAAATGGTGAAAATAAGAAAATAAGATAAAATGTCTCGAAGTAAACGTGAAGTCATGGTACTGCGAAAGGCGGAACTATTTCTTCGCGAGACTATAATTGAAAACAGAGTAAGCGTATGCAAATTTGTTGCCTATGCTTAGGCTTAGTTATAGGCTTATTCTTATGCTGAGGCTCAGACTTACACCTAGGCTTAGGCTTAAGAATATGGCTTGCTCTTGCACCCCTTAAGTACCCTTGGCCACGATGTGTATACTAGAAAACGACCAGTTCTCCTGAACATAATTCTTAACTGCGCGCCTGGGTGATTCTGTTGTAAAAGCTCAATCGTTCAGGGTGGATTGCTTGATTTGAATGCTAGGAAAGGTCCTGAGTTGATTTAGCCTAGTCTGACTAACCTTTCATATTTTACACGATTTTACTTAAAAACGAAGAAGTTTCTGCGATTACAACACTAACAATGTGTGTATTTACGTATATATAGTGAACTAATTAAGAGCGCGATTACAACACTAACAATGTGTGTATTTACGTATATATAGTCAAATAATTAAGAGCCCAGTTAGCTTCGCTACAGCAAAAGTGAATATCCGTTATCCTGCAGAATATACAACTAAAAGTGCATTCAGTGTACTAAAATGTACCCAGCGTGCGTTGCGTTTTAGGTCTGCTATTTTCTGCAAATGATCTGTTACGTACGTAACACGCTTTTATTATGTTATTGTATTCATATTGTCGTAAGTCTAGACTTTGTAAGATTGTTTGTAAGTCGATTTTGATTGGAATTTTCGACGCCGAGTGTACCCGATTTGCTTCTTTTGCCAGACAAGTGTCTTTCATGTTTTCAACTGCAGTCTGTACGTATTTTGTAAAGTGGTAAATTGAACTATGCAACGGTTTTTGAAATGAGGAAACTTTTGGGCGAAGATTTGTCCGAAGAAAGCAACAAGCTTAAAAGCAATTAAAAACTGGTTGTCAGTTATCTATGAATGGTGTGAGACGCGGTTAGATATATATATATATATGTGTGTGTGTATATATAATATTTATTTATTTATTTTTTGTATACCTATATGTATGTATATATTCGAAATGCGCAGCCGAATTTCCAACTGTTAGATCATATACATTGACAGATCCAATGAGCGGTAACTCAGGCTTAGATCTCGAACAAAAATTGGAACAAAAATGTCATTAAGATTGAGCATTAAACTTGCGTTTGGCGTCTTGCTCGCTCATTTTCAATATATAGTGCGTACGCCTTTGGAAAATTTATAATTTCGCCAGTGTTCATGTACAGAACAGGCAGACTATACAGTGTTAAAATAAATATCTTAGTCCACCCCACTCGTTCTTCACTTTTACTTAAGGTACGATTTGTAAGAAATAAAAACTAACAAATTTATGCTTGATTTCTTCAACTGCGTTTATTTTTTGGGTACCTGTACCAGTTTGAATATATTCGTTACTATTCAAGTAGCTTAAATACGGTTGGCTCAGCGAAGCGTCTAGTGTATTCGGGGCTTTCGCGAAAGTGAATGTAATTTGCCTCCAAAATCAAGAATTAATGAAATTTATTCACACGCTTAGTAGCAAGTTTTCAAAACAAGCGAACGGTGTTAGCTGTGTATCTGAAATTTTCCATAGTAGCAATACAAGTCTAATTAAAAATATGCTAAATTTCGAGCCCTACAATTTCGTGGTTCAAAAGTTGCAGGACCTATCACCAACTGGATATAGTTGCTACACACGTTTGAGAATACTTGCATTTATACAAAGAAATATATACAGCAAACTTTGTTAATTTGTGTTTAACAGTTATTGTAGGAGCGTATCATGGCTAATGCTATATAATTCTGCGAATTTAGCAAATTTGTAGGCAATTCGGTTCCGGTGCAAACAAAAACATTGTACCTTTGGCTGCGGGTGTAAATTTGCTGGAAGTTCCAACAATGTTAACAACATTTATTAAATTAAATTTAGTGGTGGATATTTTGGAATTTTCTGCGAAATACGTTTTTGTTTTTACGTTTTGAAACTGTTTATAATTTTATAAATACCATTTTTCCATATAAATCGAATAAAATTTAAGTTAAACTCTGACCGAACAAAACAGTTCAAGGTGGCATGTTTGGTTTTTTTGGTAATTTACACGTGGGGCTAAAACTTTTCCAGGTGGTCAATATTATTCTACAAGAGTTTAATGCCCATCTGCATAATCTCTGCTTACGGACTTGTATTAATTCTTCAAATGTGGCTAAATTTTTTTGTGCAATTTCATCTTCATATTTTACAACGAACAATTACGAACTTGTACCCACCGTACAGCCTTCATATAAAGCATATTTCACAAAGTCAGGGCCGAAACTACGGGGCAGTTTGAAGAGCGGCCGCCTTCGGACATCTTTGATTACACTAAACGATAAATTTAGCGGCAAAAGATGAAAATTTCTATGTTAGCAAAATTTTTTCATTACTTTATTGTAAATCTTACCACCCCCACTGCCGCAACAATCCTGACTGCAGGACTGCATTCTTTGAAGCCAAACGTTGGCTTACGTATATACGCAAAAACTTTGAAAAATTAATTAAATTGCATGTCTTCAAATTTAAAACAAAACTTTCACCTTCTAAAATATTTGCAAATACTCTTTTGTAGCTCGAAAACTGAAACAAACTGTGTTTGCATAAAATATGCAGCAGAAACAGTCCTTAACCGTGTAGTTTTTTTTCTGTTTCTTCTACGAAATTACATCTAATTTATCATGTTCACGACAATATAATCAGTCAATCCTCTGTAAACATCGGCTGTGAGTGTTATGACAAAAATTGTTTAAATTACGGATTTTTTTGCAGCTAAGTAATTAAATACAAAACGGCAGGACTTATTTTTGGTACTTTTTAATCAAAAAAATATGAAATGTTGCAAAAAATATTGTTGAGCAAAGTTGCAAATACTCAAGCTTAACACCAGTCGTAGATCGAGGTTTAGTCGGTTTGGGAGGATTCTTTTTATATTCTGAAATTTTATTGTTTTAAAGCACATTTTTTAAAGGAAAATTTTCAATATTTTAAGATTTACTAACTGCGCCGAATTGCTCAAAATTCGTGTTTTAAGCTCGTCATATTTTTTTTCTATTTAACTGGAAAACACAGTAGTAAAATCATTTTCGCGTTAGTCGATATCCCCGTTTGGTGTTTTAATGTTTTCGAATTTAAACTGTGATCGACTATATTAAAAAAGTGCCACCCACTGTGTAGAATAACACGTAACGTCACCGATGTTTGTTTAATTATGTAAACAAGCAAATCATGGCATTGTTTCCAAGTTTAGTAAGGTTATCACAGTGTAAATTCCAAAATAGAAATTTTAGTTTTTAAAATTTCATGAAATGGTCAACTTGCAAATGTTGCAGTAATAGAATGTTATATACGTTAATGATATTTGAGCCCTATATTAAATTTTATTACTATTTCGGTCCTTAACTCTTTCTGGAAGAATTTATACAATTTTAACTGAAATCTATTCTTCAAGTTTAGAATCGAACAAGGGTTGTTGGGGTGGGAGACGTTTTAGCATCACCACTCGGCTATAGGAGCTTGACGCTGGAACCGAGGCGTCTCATGTTTTCACTTACATGGTGTAAACTGTGGAGTTGTTTGTTTACGGGGCTTGTTCATTGTTACATATGTATGATACTGTATGTGGTAAAGGGTTAAAGACAGTAATTACCATTTTTACTTTAAATTAGCTATTTTCATTATTCAATTTTTTGACTCGTCATAGTAACAAATAAGCTAAGAAAACGCAAATGAAAAACAGGTTACGGGGCTCCTGCCCTTGTAACAGAGAACATGTATACGTTTGCAGGCCAATCTGCTATTCAGACCAATTACTAGTGGGCTTTGGCTAAACTGCTATTGAACTTATAGCCAATCAGATTTGATTATTTGGACAGCCGCAGATCGTTAGCCAATCAGCATTGGTTTTTACATCATTGGTGTTTTGCTACATCTTACAATAGCTATTTAGTCTAGGCCAATCGGTTATTTGCTCAGAATAGTAGATTGACCTAGGGAATTGGTAATTGGCCTAAATAGCAGATTGACGCACGCCACGACATATATATTGTGTTATATTGACTTACCCGGTACAACCAACTGTATTTACAACTTACTATTGTGTGCAGAAACATAATCAAGGATTTTTAGCATGGGAAGGCAGAAAGATTTATTGAAGGGACAAGAAAATTTTTTTAATGTAGAATTCAATTGATTCTGCTGACAAATCGTTTAGACCAGGACTAACGGTTTCTATAGAGAGACACCCGTTGCACTCCTATAGTTTCGGTCCTCATTGTGCTTGGCTCAATAAATTTTAAAATGCAAAAATAACCGCTTTTGGCTAACAATTTTTAAACCATTTCCAAATACCTTGACATTATTAATACTCGTTTTCTTAGGCTTAAATTTGAACGTACCTCATTTTTGATTTTTTTCCACAGACTTCGTCGTGTTGTATCGATTTAATACTCAAAATATCACTAACGTGAGAAAATGGTTCATCCGCCAGTAAACGTCTCCAGTGCGCTAAAAATGTTAAATTTTTTTACGCAAATTTCATTAACAAATAATTTCTCAAAGTTTATCTCAACTGATGTTCATTTTCTCATCGTATCATTTTATTGAGTTGGTCGACGATATTTTTTTATGAACGAGTAGGTTTTGCTGTATGTAATTACCTTTTGCTGTGATCAAATTAACACGGTGCTGTGGTGCGTACCACGATGAATGATTTGAAGTTATTCTTAATGTATATATACATCGCGGCCCTAATGGATGATTATTCTCCTATTTGTGTGGTACCTATCAGCAGCTAGCAAGCGGTCTTCAAACTTTGAGCTAAACTCGGCAGCTGATCAGCCCATAGTTACAAAGTTTCTAATGCCTGTCGCAAGCTGATGATCGGTTCTATAGCTATTTAAGAATACTGGCAAAACGTGTCGGGGTTGATTTGTTTTTCATAGAAATTAAAAAATAAAATATAGAAAGACATATTTAACAATGATTTGAATTTCCATGTAACACTTGAAAGGAAGCGTGATACATTATATTTTAACTTGATTTCAGCAACAGTCATGATACAAGAGTATGCAACTCTTGGGGGGGTCCGCATGGTACAAAATTAACCAAGGGACGTTGCGTTTTTGGGAGACCCCTAATTTAGGACATGCGGTCACTTAAACGTAGCATTTTTGATGCCGCATAGGTACAGCGCCTTGCTTCGCACAAGTTGTACTCGCTAAATAAGGGGGTAGGCCAAAAATGCAACGCGCGCTTGTTACATTGTTTTTTACACATAATGTACTCAGTTGTATACTCTTGTAAAAAGTATCATCAGTTGCCTTGCATAAGAAATGAGAACTGTGTGAAGAGTTTGCCGCGTTGTGCAGTACCTTAATTGAATTACAGATTGATTTTTGTTTCGCAATTGACTCAAGGAAAGTTGGGAAGCGGTCTTGAAAACACAACGCGAGCAGTTTTACACGTTTTGTTGCCACGTTAAAGCTAACACCTTGGCTTTGAAGTGGTTCAACGATGATAAACGATAATATTTCTAGCGTAAGCAAAACCAGCGTTTTAACCTAGAAAGTTTGACGAATTGTGTTAAATACAAAAGATTGTGAATTTGGTGTGAAAAGTATACTCTTAAATTTGGTGGTACATTTAACCCTTTCTCACATGAATATTTTCTATTTCCCCTGAGACCTACTTTTATGCTAGGATTCGAACTCCAGTGACTGGAGTGGGAGGCGTATACCATCACCAGTCAGCTATAGGAGCTTGACGGTCGAGCCCGAGGGGGCTCTCACGTCTTGTGGTGATTTAGTACTATGTATACGTGTTGCAATGGTTAAACACGGTGCGATATATACTATTTAACGTATATACACTGCGTTGAGTTGCCTACAGGCAACTCAATGTGAGAAGGGGTTAAACTAATCTCACGTGATTAACACAAACTTTTATTCAAATCAATTTGATCCAAGTTCACCTTGTCCATATGTCTGTACGGCAAAAAATAATTTCCTCCGCAACTACTATGATTCTAAGTCTAAAAGGAGATACATGGGAGAGATTGGGTTCAACTGAAGCAAAACATTTCGTCCCTGTAGGCTTTTATCGAAAGTTTTTTTGCTTCAAAAAGAATTCTATTTTTTTTTCAATATTTTATTTTTGTATAAAAGTGAAATAATTCACAGGATGTGTTCTCAAAGCCGAAAAAGTTAAATTTAGAGTTAAATTTAAGAAAATTAAACTGAATATTCATTGAGTTACGTACGGAAGAATTACGTTGATATACAGTTTTAGACTTTTCTTTGCTCATAAACTGTTCACCCATTAAAAGGCCACTTATCTAATCAAAATGGTAACTTCAAATCCGAGGAAATAAATAATCCATACTTATGACTGTTACTGCTGTTTCTGCTATCTACCGCAATGAAAACAGTAGCGTCCTACGCCTAGCGTTTAAGCTTTTACATATTTGAGGTGAGAATTAGTTTCCGCAAGCAATTTGCATAAATATAAACCATTAGAAATGAGAAATTGACAGCTACAACAATTCATCAATATACTTTATATACTGGACCCCATATGCATAGTCTAGCCCAACCAGAACCGTAGCCAGCTCACCTTGCTAGGGCGACTAAAATTTTTAAGGATGGGCATGAATAGAGTTTTCGATGACTTACAAGCAAGGTTGATAATTGTCTACGACGGCCAAAGCTTTTCCACGTTGGACTGAGCTCCCCCTTGATCGTTCTATATTCCAACGGCGTAAATGTTCGCGCCGTGCCTGGTATAGCTAAAAAGTTTGGCTTTCATCAGTACACTTTTGCGTCAAACGTACATTATTCAACGTTTAGGTCCCAACGGGGAAATACCGTCCATCCAAAGTTGAAATCAACGATGCAAACCGAAACAGGCGGTGGCGATTTAATTGAAATTTTTTGCTCTCTCTCTCAGTTTACAAACGACAACCCCAAGAATGACAGGCAAACTGAACCGAACGATAATAAATTATTGTCAGTGTTGCTGTGTTTATCTCTGTCTGGGTACTACAGTGCCAGCGGTGCATATTACAGGGGCAAGAGGCTATATCTCGCTAAAAAATTTTCAAAAGACACGTCAAATCCACGTTTAACAGGTTTTAGAATAACTATTTCAAACATCATAGGTCAAAAACGCTTTTTTACACACGGTTATGCTTTTGCGAAATGAAATACAGGCTATAACCGTGTTACAAGTTGACAGTATATATGTATCTTCCGGTCACATGTCGAAGTTTGGCGAAGTTTTCAAGATGTTATTATTGTAGCGGCATGTTTTGAATTTTTGTATTCAAATTCTACTGAGATCAGTTAAATTGGTGGATTCATGAATGGTTCTGGATGATCAGACGCCGCCTTCTTACTTCTTTTACGAATGTATGCGCTTTCAAAGCATTCGTTTATACCGTTTGGGCTATCAATCACATATTAGACCATTTTGATAAAAGTTCAACAAGTTAGTTTAACATGAATTTGTTAACATATAATGTGAGCCACAATTTTGTAAAATTCCACACCCCTTTTGTTACCGTTTGTATTTTTAGTTAACTTGCTGCGAACTGCGAATTAGCTTGTAGTCAAGAGTCGGCACAAGTTAACTGGATTTCACTATAGAATAATTCTTAAGAATCAAGATAACTCTTTGTATGGAATTTTATCGTTTTATCCTACTGGATTCTGCTTGTTTCTGTTGACTCTACCGAAAGGTTGAAATTCAAAGACGCATGTCAGATTTTCTCGGTCGGTGGGATAGGTTATGGTCCCTGTTCCGACATACTTATGCCTAAACCTGAAAAACCGAAGCCTAAATGAACGCCCAAACCTAAGTTGTATAAAAATTTGAAATTTTTTAAGATTGTGAGGAGAAAGTGCACCAGAGCTCGTTCGATTAACTACAATTGATACTGATTATTAGTTGAAACGTTTCTGTTATCGGTGTTAATCAGCTGTGGTATTATTATACATACCTTTAGCCAGTAATTCTGTCTATAGTACACCATGCTGTTATGTGTTTTTAATTCTGAGAATTGTTTTCTTTGTTCCAAATTTCAACTTAGAATACAAAATGACCATTTCTACAAGAAAATTTCTTGCTTTTTGATGGAGGTTTTCAATATTGGACACACAAAACTGGGAATTATACAGCACTAGCGGACAGTATTTAAGGAAACAGGCAAACGATAAAAAGTTAAATTTTTCTGGTAAAATTTCTATTCATATGTGGTTGGTAGCAGCAGTGCACGGAATGTGCCCAGTTGCATAATCTGTTTCAAGTATGCTACAGGCCTGTAACCTGCTCAACTTGATACACGCCCGGGGCCAGCTCAACTTGCTATAGGCTCGTAGTCAGCTCAACTTGTTACAGGGGCCAAACCAATTTAAGCCGGCATACGTTTGAAATAAAATTACAAGCGTAAGCGGTGCTAAACGTTTCCAGGGACCCAAAATGTTTCTAGCGAAGGTTAGCCTACAGCCTCCTTGCCCCGAGACGATGCATATTAATGCGCTTTTGACATAATTAATATTTTAAGCTGTAAAGTATGCACTCAACGTGATTACAGTTCGTTAATAGTTTTTCGAACTGAATAGTTTTATGACAGCTGTCTTTTCTAAAGCCAAAACTTTTTATTGTCAGCAGCATAAATGTGTTGCTATTATGTTTACGCCAGGTTAGAACATCGTCGCAAGAACTGATTGAAAGTTTGCTGAGGTACAAAAATACGAAAAAATGTTCCCAAGAGGGTGGTAAATTTGAAACTGGTCAATTTCCAAAGATGGATCAAATTTCATTTTAAACCCAATAACGTTTCAGAGTTAACGGTTGGGGTCCGCATTTCAGCTGGGCTCGTAGGCATACGGTGGCTAGAGATCGTTCTGCATCGCTGGACCAATGTTGGCGTTCCATGGACATCTTTCAGCCTTGCTTGTAAGTCATCAAAAACACTTATATGCCTTTCCTGAAATATGTTTGGCCCCATAGCAACAACGCATCCAATTGTCAGAGTCAGGATCTCGGATTCTACAGGGACCAGGACTTCGAATAGCAGCGAAGTAAAGTATACAAGAACCGAGGCCTTTACACCAGCGGTGGACGTACAGGCGAATTGTATATCGGAAACGTTTCAGTGCAGTAACGGTACGGGAGAGAACTATAGCTGTGGCTTAAACACCAATGATTGACAGCGGAAAAAGCTACACAATTTCAAGAAATTTCTTCTACGTTTGCCAGTATTCTTAAATACGCATCGCACCTATCACCAGTTAATGATGGGTTTTCAAACGAACAAACTCCTGCAATTGCGGATCTCAAAATGGGCGCGGATGTAGGACAAATTTAATGCAAATAAATGTGCTAAATTTCAAACCTCGCGATTCAGCTGTTCCACAGCAACAACACGCCTGTAGCCAGCTGACCTTGCTAGGGGGCGGCTAAAAATTTTTCAGGAGGGGCATTCAAGGGTTTTAATGAGGTACAAGTAAGGCTTAAAATTTTCTAGGGGGAACAAATGTTTTTCATAGGGCTGAGCTCCCTCTGGTTCAATGGCGGATCCATGGGGGAGGCCACCCCGGCCGTGGCCCCCCCAACAGCATCTCGACAAAAATTATATAGCAATTTTGTGACAATAGTTCGTGGTTTGTGTGTGGGTAAAAAGTAAGCTTCTTACCTGTGAAATTTTGGCCCCCCCATTTTGAGATCCTGGATCCGCCACTGCTCTGGTTCCCCCCTTGGTTTCGTGTCCAAGGTACAAGACCTATCTCCAATTGACAGTGGTGTGGTTCTACACAGATTCGAGCCTACGCATCCTTAATTCAGTTCATTGTCGTCAGTGTTTTGTATCTGTTCTGTCCCGGTAGCCAATTCGTCTATAAACCTCCGTTATATAAACATTAATAGGAAATTGGAACTTGGAACAGAACAAACATTATATATACGGAAAAGCTAAACACAATATAAGCATTCATTTTATTTGGCTAATAATAAGTTTCCGCCCCATGTTACAATAAGGGTGCGCCATTTTAAGGCAACGGTCCAATAGAGTAAACTTAAGCTTTAGACTAATTTTTTGATTACACGTATTGCTACAACTATACTTGATTTAACTCTCATCTTTACGTTACGACTTAAGATTAGGCTTACGCTTAGGTATAAGCTTGCATATTATTGCTACACCCCTCAAAGTAACATTGGCTGAGTTTTTTGGGAAGTAGTATCCATTAATGCACACAGTTTTGGCCACATTTCAAATTGGGCTCGCGTCTAATAAGACCCGTAGGACGGTGACGTTGTTCAAAAGAGCCACGAAAAAAATTTCACCAGGGACAAAGAAAGATGTCATACAGTTTATCAGTGGGACGAAAGCTATCGCAAGAGCAGGGGCAAAGTTATTGTTTGACGGAGCGAAACTTCCGCGTCTGCTTTGCTATTTCCCGGCGGTAATAATGTAACCTCTATGAAGAGTTTGGAGGGCTCAGCGCAGGTTTTGCATGGTTCTTAAAATACGGTCTATTTTGTTACTTTGTGGTCGAATAATAAAAGCTTGTATTGGCGCAACTATTTACAGCTGAGTGAAATACATCATATGATTAACGTCAACTAGAAAGAAATGAGAGTGAACGTTTCGCTGCCAGGACATGAATAGAGATTTTAGAATTAGGTTGACTTTAGCTTCGTTCTAGTTTTAAGAATATTGTATCTCTGTGTAGCTAAATGTTGCGAATGGATTGAGCTTACATTCGAAAATGTAGGTCAGCAATGGGAAATATATATCCCCTCTGAATTTTTTGATCGGGTCTAACATTTCGGGTTACGGCAACTTGTCTGCGTTTGCACAACCCGGGTAAAAGCTGGAGTGGGTATGTCAGCAATTTGCAGCCAAATTTACTATTTGCAATTTTTACTAAATATACGTCTTCGTTCAAAACTTGATGCTTTCTAACCGATCAGAAAACATTTACCATCATGAAAAGAGAATCGAAGTTTTTTAACTAAATTTATCAAGAAATTTTTGATTTACTAAAACTGCTATACCTTCTCAGTGGCTAATACTTTTCCTTCATCAAATTTATACAAATTATGTTATATTATATAATATATATTTATATAATATAGATATATATAATATAAATATGTATATATGTATATAAATATATATAAATATTATATATTTATGCCACCTCAAAATTTGAAACGCCGGAGTTGCGCTGTAAATAATCAATTTTTAGCAGGGTCGCATACAAGCTTAAGCATCCGGACATATCCCCTCCAGAAATCCATGGAGATAGAAAAACGACTTCGGGAGGGTTTTAAACACACTTTTAGATTCAAGAGGACTAAAAATATACTTTCACATAAGCTACGCTCCCTTTAAAAAGAAATCACAGCAACACCTCCTGTTTTTTAGTTTCAATAACCTAACCTCGTATGGTTCAATTTACCCGTTGCGTAGTGTGTGAGGTATATTTTTTGGGACAACCTAGGGTTAACCTAATTTAGCTTCAGTGCAAATAGCATTTTCCCAGAATCGATATAATTCACAGTTGGACAACACATTATTTGGCATTCTAAATGCAAAATGAACATGGATCCACAAGAAAACCTTATATGATTATTCACCGGCGGATCAAAAAAAGGACATTCCGCACTAGGCCCTTCCAACAGGGATCAAAACTAAGATATTGGACTAAGGTTTAACACTAAAATTGTGTTCGGCTTCTCGTTTGCTTCGGTCATGAACTTTTGTCCACTATTATATCTCGAGCGACGCCCGCTTATAAAAATTTCTGCATCCGCTACTGTGTTTATTTGTTTATTTTACGCAACGTTATACACCCTATATTTGGATATATGGCGGTGGTACAAAGGCTTATAAAAATGTAGCAACTGTTCGGTATTTCGGTATTCCATGAATTCTACCGTTTTTTACTTCTTTGCATGGCTAATGAAATGTTTGGGTCACGACGCATGGGTGAGTCCACAGGGGTTCATCGGCTGCCTATGAATCCCCCATATTTATAAACTATAAACTAAAAAAATTTTGTCAGGTATTACCAATGAAAAGTGCTTCGGGTTGTTGGACATGTGTCGAGTGCGTACGACAAAGCATCTATCCGTGCTGCTACTTGCTAAGGTTCGCCTCTTATGTTCCCAAATGTAATATTTCCTACGTTACTATTTCTGTTTTGTGGACGCCATCCTGGGATCCCCTGTAAATTTTTTTCTGGATCTCCCCATACTAAAGGGTCACTAACGTGGAACCTATTCAGCATAGATGAGTAACTAATTGCAAACTGTGTACGTGCAACATTTCAGGATACACCGGTGTTTAAAACGATTATCGCACGTGTACTCAGCACAAAGTCTTCAACAACACGTAAGAGTCCTCTGGGGCGGCAACTTAAATCTACAGAGTGGTGACGGTAAACGTCTTCCAACTGAGAGCATGGCAGTTTAAATTGTTGATTAAGAATAGATTTGTGAGATGAAATTGAAAATATTCATTCGGAAAAGGTTAATGATTAAACTTCATTTGTAATATGAAAAAATATGTGTATTTTTAGTTGTGCTTGAGTGAATATATCTTATATATTAAACCACTATCGTCTTAAATAGTTTATTTTTAAAATTAAAACTCGGTTTTGATAAATTTCATATTTTTAAATTTTGTTCGACGGTAAATTTTGTTCTATTCTTTGCTGAGTTTTACTACTTCCTTAGACTGAACTTTAAACTGATCGGTTAACGCTACGATAACCACCCGAAACAAAAAGTATCGCAGGAAATTTGTTTTCTCTACGTTCGTGTCCATATAAGTATAAAAGTTGCGGAAATTGCGTTATTCCTTCTCGTGTCTTCTGTTATTCTGCAATGCCAAAGCAGACATGAGTGCAAGCTCCCAACAAACTCCAGGGGTGGTGAGTCCCAAACTTACGAGCGAAGCGAGCGAGAAACCAGACGCGTTTTAAAACTTCGACGGTTTTGGTTTTAATCGGTTAGGGTAGGGGCCTCTTTAGGGGTGGGGGCCCCCTAATTGGAGGTTATGGGAGATGGCTGCACCGGCCGTCTTATTCTGCATTCTCGCAGTCAGGATCGTTACCACTGGCCTGGTAATGGGCGTACCGTGGTTTTCCTTTATGCAAATAGTTATGAGATATTTCCGTCAGTGGCGGATCTAGAAACTTGTAAAAAGGGGGCCACGTGAGATATAATAGCGGAAAACTCACTAGCGAAGCGAGCGAGAAGCCGAACGTCATTTTAGTTCTAAACCTTAATGTTAAATGTTGATTTTGATCTCTGGGGGGCTGGTAGGAATGCCCACCCCCTTGGACCCGCCAGAGGTTTCACATCCATGTTTACAGCAAGATTCAGATTGCACGCAATACTCTAAATAATTAAGCATATTTCCATCTAAATCCATAAGGGGCTCAAGCAGCGAGTCCAAAAAGTTACAGTTCAGTTTAGGTTTTGTTTTAGACTTACCTTTATGCTTAGGTTTAGGCTTAGGAATAGGCTTAGACTAACGTTACGTACCTATATGTAACCATAACTGGCTCCGCTAATGTATAGTTTTATAAACAGGAAAAATTTTACAGCAGCGTTAGGTGGTATGACGCGGTGGTCCTATTATGCTTCGGTTTAGTTGCCTGAAATATAAAGGCATCAAAAACTAATACGTTTAAGGGACATTAATAGTACTTACAACCCGTAGGACCGTTTAGATAAATCTAATGTTCATTGATTGTACAGCGGGTGGCGTATCGAAAAATTTGGATTATAAGCGGACGGCTCCAAAAAACGACTCAAATATTCGTTTTCTAACCCTTTCTCACATGAATATTTTCTATTTTTCCTGAGACCAACTTTTATGCTACGATTCGAACTCCACTGACTGGAGTGGGAGGCGTATACCATCACCACTCAGCTATAGGAGCTTGACGCTCGAGCACGAGGGGGCTCTCGGGTCTTGTGGTGATTCAGTACTATGTATACGTGTTGCAATTGTAAAACACAGTGCGAGATATACTATTTAACGTATATACACTGCGCTGAGTTTCCTACAGGCAACTCAATGTGAGAAGGGGTTAAAATTAAATTGGCAAATCAGTAACAGTCTTTCAACAAAGCTATGACTCTAATTGAAAATAGTTTTTATTGAGGGGATCGCACTGCCGCGCCACTAACAATTGTTTGGTAGGCAGAGGAACATTTCTACAGGAGATATGTAAAGTTTCCTAGCATAGAGTTGTTTTAACGCTGTAAAACAACTTTTGGTCAAGGGGGTTAGGTAGGTATTTATGGGGGGGTTCGGCGTTCCCCACTTGTTGCGGCACTCAAGACGCCGCGGATTGTTCCCTTGCGGTACGCTCATCTATATTCATTGACTCTCGCCTGTGGCACAGCATGACTGTGCCATGAAATAATCTTATAATACATGAACGGCCCAACTTCTATGCTGGGTTGCAGGTCCCGGTTTTGAATATTGTCGGCAGGCACACACTCAAACAATATCATTCGGTTCCATTTATTCGGGTTTTTTCAGCTTAATTTTGTTGTTTCTCGGTGGTGAATATTATATTTGGGGTTGGTTTTGTTTTGCGAGTACTGTTTTATTATTTATGTTCAATCGAAAACATCGACATTCCGCTAACCAGCTCAACATACTGGAAGACTGAACCATTTCAGGATGCCGTTTGTAGTTGATTTGGCCACATTTCGGGCCCGTAGCCAAGTGGGAGCCAGGAGGGCTCAGTCCCCTTTGGAAAAGTTTCGCCCCTCCCCCTACATTTTTCAACCTTGCTTGTAAGTGATTGAAAAGCTTTAAATGCCAATTCTGAAAATTTTTAGCCTCCCTAGCAAGGTGAGCTGGCTACAGGCCTGCCACACTTATAAGTGGCGCAAATCTAGTCTTAAGGCACAAAATTTTTTGAAGGCGCTTGTCCGAACTGTCGATTGTTGGGTTTTATGCCTATTCACTGGCTGATCATGGATAGCTATATCCAGTCCATGGCGTCCCAAACATTGAACAAAACATAAATTTTGTATTAAAAGTCAGTGCTTAACTTTTGTGCTCTGATTCTCGCTCTCAAGCTCTCGCTAGCTATTCTCATTATGATACATCAAACAGCTTCTTGTTACAAATTTTCGGGTCTACCACTAAGGAGGTTCTTATTCGTTATTAGTCTCTATGTGCAAGACGAATATAATCGGTGACCATGAAATTATTGACTAACGATATTCCCGTTAGCAGTGAAGAAATTCTAAGATGAAGAAATCGCCAGCATAAGCCCCTTGGTTTGTTTCTGCCTTATTAGTGGTTCTATTTTGGTTACAAATCCCTGGCTACTATTTATAATGTATTTTGGAGTGATTTTTAAGCTCCCCTTGCAATATGTCTGTGAGCACAATTACCGGCACGATCAGGCTTTGATTTGCACAAATTTTATGTAACACTTCTGTGCTAGAGTCAAATTACAATGATAACCCTTTCAAGCATAGAGTATACTATGAGCAAATAAATACAATAATGTACGAGCAATACACACACTGTGAGCTGTGTTTAACATTTACATATACGCGCAGTGCAAAATCTCCACAAGACGTGAGAGCCTACTCGTGCTCGAGCGTCAAGCTCCTATAGCTCAGTGGTCATCGTAAACGCGTCCCACCCGTAACACTTGGGATCGAATCTTACATTGAAATTGCATCTCATATGAAATTGAAAATATTCATTTGAGAATGGGTTAATTAAAATCTTTTAGCCACCGATGCAATGAGTACAATCAAGAGTGCATTCTGTGTAGAAAAAATGTACCCAGCGCGCCTTGCGTTTTTGGCCGACCCACACTTTTTTGCAGTGCAGTGGTTGAATTAACGAAATTAAAGAGAAGATGCAAAAACAATGCATGACAACGAAAGACTCGCTTATATTCTTGACCTCATTATCATTTCGTCTTCTGTTTTGTGTGTTGTGTATCCAACCCGACCCCCTTGTTGAACTGAGGGGCTATGAACAAAATGCAACGAGCGCTGATACGTTGAGCGCCATGCATATTTCAAGAAGCTGCGCCCTCTTCTCTAAAGACTCATTATCGACCCTTGAGTCTTGGTACAATGTATCACTCGTGCATAATTGGACGGTCACAATCTGTTCATAATGCATGCAACGCTAAGTGCAATAATTGTTAATCACTGCGCATTGTGTAATATATACTAGAAACCTACTTCTGCAGTCTCAACTGCAGTGCAACGGTAAATTACCAGTTTCATTATCAAGAACATGTGTCGCGAGCAAAGTCAGCGAGATACCAAATGCTATTTTAATATTTAGTAATCAGGAACCTTACTATTTTTTCACCAAATTTTCCAATTTCTGGTACGCAAAACGTTCCGACTTCAAAAACAGGAGAGGCGACCCACATGCCACTCCCACACCGGCTGTTGCAACATTGTAAGCAGTCCATAAATTCATTTATGTAAAATTTTGTATTAAAAACTAAATTAAGCAGCAATACTTTACAAGCGTTCAATTACTGTGCAAATATGTATGTAGACTCATTATCAACTTTTGATTTTACTCTAAAATTGTTTTTTTATATTTTGGTTAGTGGCAGATGGAAGCAGAACAATTCGAATATTTCAAACTAAAAGGCTACGAGTAACCGTTTGAAACAGAAAATAGTGCGGTCAGTCCGTCAGCCGATTTAACTCCTTTTGGCCTCAACTCTATATGTTGACACGTAAACTGCACGCAGTTAAAATCGAGTTATATTAAGATGCTGCAATTTCATACAGTTTTAACTATCAAAAATATGCCGCCAAGCTTACACTTTTCAACTGAGCAATTAAGGCATATTTCAGCAAAGAGTTGTGTCACAGGGTCGTACCCAGATAGATGACTAGGAGATCCACCCCCTCGATCCAAACACTCACTGTCAGGTAGAAGCACTACTTAATCAATCGTGATGTGCCGGTTGTATTTTAAAGACCAGGGGTATAAGTCAATATTCGGCTGCACTAAAATAGTTGCCGGCTAATTTTAAATTTCTGGGCGTACCACATATGCGTCAAATAGGTTTCCGTAATCGCACCCACCCAACTGACGGTCCATGTTGCTTTAAAGGGCGTCCAGGTTTCAGCTGGGTTTATAAAAGAGTAAGTTTACATTCTAGATTACATTTTTTGCTTAGGCTTAGGAACACATTCTTGCAACGCTTAGGCTTAGGCTTAGGCATAGGAATACGCTTAATCTACTGTTACGCCCCCTTAAAGTAACATTGGTAAAACCGTCGCTCGAATGAAATTGCAACGAACGACACAGTTACGCAAGCAGGTTTACCGCAATGAACAAAGCTAGTAATTATATGTATTCGTTATTGTTTCACAACCGCAAAACAAACGCCATATTTGACCTAGAAGGCATTTTTTAAAAGATTAATTATTATTTCACTGGAGATTGTACTTAAAGTTTGGCATAAACGTAGTTTTTTTGCTTTCGAACAAGACAGTTTTTGAGATCGAAACAAATTCGCTACGGTATTGGTGAAACGGAAATGTTTTCTACTGAGAGCAGGTTTAAAATCTAATGGTTTGGTTTCTTTTTTAGTATTAAGTTGGTTTAATTAGGTATGTCTGGTTTTCGACACGTAGTTTATTTCTTTTGCAGACGTTTAGCGCGGTATCGTAATGTTAAAAAAAGGAATGGTATTTTATATAAATGTAATGTTTAGCCAAAGTTGTTATCGGTATACATTTTGCTAAATTGTGCTGTCTTTATATTTTCGGTTGTGTCTGGTTTATAACTCAATTACCAAGGTTTTATTATTTCGAATAAAAAGTTTTTTTTGTTTTTTTAGTTTTAAAATTTTTTCAGTTGGTTAACCCTCAGGCTCAGTCTTTGGCTTAGGTTGAAGCTTAGGCAAAGGATTAGACAAATGATTAGGCATAGTGCTAAGATGTAGGTTAGCGCTTTCCTAAACATCAGCCTGGACCTGAGTCGGAATTGAACGGCAATCTTGTACGCTTTACTTTCTTAATTTCACAATCTTAGGCTTAAGATCAGGCATAGGTTGACTCTTAAGCTTCCGTTTCGAAAAAGGTTTACCTAAGTCAAAGCCTAAATTTAAACCTTTGATTAAGATATTACCGAAGCTTAACCGTGAGCCTTAACCCTAAATGCACGGCGAATGTGTACAAAAGCGTTAACCTGGTGTACAAAGATTCAATCTTGCAATTCGATCTGACATACTTTTCTGGTTCGAAATCTTAGCTTTTTTCAACGCTCGTTACGTGAGTACCACTTATTTCTTGCGATCACAGACGTGTTGAACCTGTACTTTATTTGGTTAAAAGCCGAGATATTTGAAACTTGCCAAATGTTTCGTTAAAACAACAACGCAATGCGTGACTTTCAAACGCTGTATCAAGTCACTCATTGAGCTGTTGTTTTAACGAAAATTTGGCAAATGGTTAAACATTGGTTTTGGTTAAAAGAAAGACGGAGAGGTTTTTAGCGAAGCCAAATTTTACAGCGGCAGCGGACAAGTGTCTGAGACCATGACCGCAGTTGCGGATCGGGAATTTTACGGTGAGAAATGATAATTTTTGTGTTTTCAGTTTGTATACACAACAGTTTTATAGCAAAAGTTTCACAATTTTAAAACTGATTAATATCGTGCCAAAGGTGCAAAAAAATTTTGAATTTGAGTTACAACCTGGCCGTATGTTTAGCTTGCTTGGCTTGAAAAACCACATTTTGAGCTTCAAATAAACCACTTGTACCGTCAAATTTGTAACACCGAAAGGTTGATGGGAGATGCATCTCCCGTCACTCCGTTCTGCATCTGCCACTGCATGACACATATCTCCCATCACTCCGTTCTGCATCTGCCACTGCATGACCCATATCTCCCATCACTCCGTTCTGCATCTGCCACTGCATGACTCATATCTCCCATCACACCGTTCTGCATCTGCCACTGCATGACCCATATCTCCCATCACTCCGTTCTGCATCTGCCACTGCATGACCCATATCTCCCATCACTCCGTTCTGCATCTGCCACTGCATGACTCATATCTCCCATCACACCGTTCTGCATCTGCCACTGCATGACCCATATCTCCCATCACTCCGTTCTGCATCTGCCACTGCATGACTCATATCTCCCATCACACCGTTCTGCATCTGCCACTGCATGACCCATATCTCCCATCACACCGTTCTGCATCTGCCACTGCATGACCCATATCTCCCATCACACCGTTCTGCATCTGCCACTGCATGACCCATATCTCTAAAGCTGCTACACTTCCGTGTACGATAAGTGTAAAAAGATACGTTTTGTGACACAATTTTACGGTTTAAAATCATAAAAGTTTCTTATTTTTGTTATGTAGGCATTTGTTGATCCAATGGTGGCGACCGTCGCCTAGGCTCCCCACCCAGGAAACAAAACCGAAATTTTATTTATTAAGGTCGTCATTTTAAAAGTTTAAGGGGTTCGTTTTTAGGTTTTTTCCTATATGTAACGGGGGGTACTCGATCACACATTAATCATTACACTAAACCTTGCTGTTCGTCAATATTTTGTAAGGTTTCAGGCACCCGTTTGTAAAACAGTTGCTTTATGTTTCAGTCTTTTTTTTCTATTTCTAAATATGTTTTTGTTTTACTTTATATTTGTTTTTATTTGCAGTTTGGAGCTTATCGATCGGAAGGCCAAGGGGTCCACGTCTCTCAATCCAATTTGTTCTGCCGGGTTACGGCACTGCCCGGTTGTGTAATCGTTAATGATCTACCAATTCTATTTTCACAACCAATATTTCAGTCGTTTCTGGTTTCGGCTTTCGCCAATTAAGACTTGTGTGTAAGCATGCCGGTTTTTTAAACATACATTCAGTGGCAGATCCGAAAATTTCTACAGGTCAAAACCCGATGTCTAAAAGTAAAAGCTCGCCAGCGAGAGCCCAACCCCAATTTTAGTACGAAAATTTTAGCATAAATGCTTTTGTTTCGATCCCTGTTACGGGGTGGTATCATTTGGCTGCCCTCTTATGTCCATTTTATTTCTTTTATATTTATTATTAATAAATACAAATTTCGATATATTTCTTTGAAATTTTATAACACATTACCGCCATATCGTACGCATTTTTACAAGGATTCGTACAATTTTCTAGCAATTTTTTTCACATCGTAGCCCTGGTGGTATCACTGGAGTTACCAAGCGCAACACACAAACACGGTTAATGTTTACCGTACATTTCATCCAAAAACAGTAGTGTGGACTGCAGCTGTTTTGCTTGTGCGTTTGCCTCAGTTGGTAAAACGCTTGCAAAAAAAATGCAATGAGGTGTTTTAACTAGGAACTGAACCGTTCTTATCCTTTTAAAGATTGTTTTTATATGTGATCGATATTATGTTTGGGTGGGCGCACAATGTTAAGATGTTTTATTTTGACACGACGCTAGCCAAAAGGGCATAGGTGAAATGTAACATTGTTCCTATTTTTAGTCGTCCGAAATTTTGGCAACCCCAAGCGACATAATCATTGTTTTATTGTTGAGCAGAAGAATTTAAGGCGTTATCATAATGTTGTGATTTGTGAGCTATTTGCATAAATAGCTTGTGCTAAGTTTATTAAATGAAAGTTTACCACATTTTTAACATTTACAATGAAACAGTATCAAATGACTAGATCGAATAAGTCGACGATACTGAGCATGTTTGATTGTAAATGTTAGAATGTCGTAAATTTTGATTTAGGAAATTTAGCAGAAACGTGCTGTGTTAAGTTTCCTAAATCAAAGTTTACGATATTGTAACATTTACAGTCAAATATTATCCATCGACTAGATCGAGTAAGTCGGCGATACTGAGCATGTTTGATTTTAAATGTTAAAATATCGCAAATTTTGATTTAGGAACTTCTGCAGAAACGTGCTGTGTTAAGTTTCCTAAATCAAAGTTTACGATATTGTAACATTTACAGTCAAATATTATCAGTCGACGAGATCGAGTAAGTCGACGATACTGAGCATGTTTGATTTTAAATGTTAGAATATCGCAAATTTTGATTTAGGAAATTCTGCAGAAACGTGCTGTGTTAAGTTTCCTAAATCAAAGTTTACGATATTGTAACATTTACAGTCAAATATTATCAGTCGACTAGATCAAGTGTGTCGACGGACGATACTGAGCATGTTTGATTGTAAATGTTAGAATATCGCAAATTTTGATTTAGGAAATTTAGCAGAAACGTGCTGTATTAAGTTTCCTAAATCAAAGTTTACGATATAGTAACATTTACAGTCAAATATTATCCATCGACTAGATCGAGTAAGTCGACGATACTGAGCATGTTTGATTTTAAATGTTAGAATGTCGTAAATTTTGATTTAGGAAATTTAGCAGAAACGTGCTGTATTAAGTTTCCTAAATCAAAGTTTACGATATAGTAACATTTACAGTCAAACATTATCATTCGACGAGATCGAGTAAGTCGACGATACTGAGCATGTTTGATTGTAAATGTTAGAATATCGCAAATTTTGATTTAGGAAATTTAGCAGAAACGTGCTGTATTAAGTTTCCTAAATCAAAGTTTACGATATAGTAACATTTACAGTCAAACATTATCATTCGACGAGATCGAGTAAGTCGACGATACTGAGCATGTTTGATTGTAAATGTTAGAATATCGCAAATTTTGATTTAGGAAATTTAGCAGAAACGTGCTGTATTAACTTTCCTAAATCAAAGTTTACGATATAGTAACATTTACAGTCAAACATTATCATTCGACGAGATCGAGTAAGTCGACGATACTGAGCATGTTTGATTGTAAATGTTAGAATATCGCAAATTTTGATTTAGGAAATTTAGCAGAAACGTGCTGTATTAAGTTTCCTAAATCAAAGTTTACGATATAGTAACATTTACAGTCAAACATTATCATTCGACGAGATCGAGTAAGTCGACGATACTGAGCATGTTTGATTGTAAATGTTAGAATATCGCAAATTTTGATTTAGGAAATTTAGCAGAAACGTGCGGTATTAAGTTTCCTAAATCAAAGTTTACGATATAGTAACATTTACAGTCAAACATTATCATTCGACGAGATCGAGTAAGTCGACGATACTGAGCATGTTTGATTGTAAATGTTGCGGAAATTTTGGCAGCTGCGATCTGACAAATTTTGGTTTTGTCTTTGGGCCAAAAAATTGAAACATCAACAGAAGGTTGCGTACTTTTGTAGTTCAAAATAAGTAATTATAATCAGCAAAACTAAAATTTTAATTCCAGACCTGATTTTGATTCCGGCAAAAACATTAAATTCCTACTTGGATTCCGACTAAATGTTTGTTCCTTTTGGAACCCTGCTACCAATCTCAACTCCATGGCTATCGAAAACTAAAACTTTATAGTCTTTGTGTGGTAAATATTACGGTTTTGGTATCTTTGTATGAGCTCAGTGCGGGCTGTCTAAGCATGTTTTAAAGTTTGGCATAATATAATTCAAATAGTTTTTGTATCATTTCGAAACTAGGTATACTATGGTATGTAGCAAACAATCTAAGCTCAGTGGTAGTAGTTTTAAATAATTTATCGAGGTTTGGATAACGATTTGTTTCGGTTCGAAATGTATTAATATTTATATTCGTCGTAGAGATAACTTAAAAATGAAACTGACAGTACTGCGTGGCTGCTGCTTAAACGAGATAAAGGGACTAACTTGATTCTTACCCATAGCCAAATCAGGCCCGAAACCAGCTCAACTTGCTAGGGGGCTGCAAATTTTCAAGGAGGGGCATTCAAGGGTTTTCAATGAGTTACAAGCAAGGATTTAAATTCTCTAGGGGGGGCAAAAATTTTTCAGGGAGGGCACAGCCCCCCTGGCTCCCTCGTGGCTACGGGCCCGAGCCAAATGGGGCTTTCCCGAAAAAATTTTAGCTTCCCTAGCATGGTGAGCTGGCTTCGGTCGTGACTTGATTTTGAAACTGTTTTTTATGTGGTAATTTTTGATGTTTAAATTGTTTATCGGACGGAACTTAATTGTTTTATTTCGCGGGATGCCTCATATATGCTAACTGCATAATTGATAAATATCAATAAAAATACAACTTTAAAACAAAATCATCAATTATACAGAAGCGTAGGCAGGGTTTGATTTCAGTCGGATATGAATCTCATGTAAATATATGTTTTGCGAACAAGCGGAGCGAGCGAAAAATTGTGATTTTTTGGATAAAGGTGCATATTCTAGTCTATAAAGTGGTTTTCTCTGCTTCCAATAAATCTCGAAAAGGAATGTAAAGCTTGTTCTGAAATTTCGAACATGGAAGCATTGAAAAACGTACCTAATGCTTTGTGGTCCATCCATCTGATATTTTTTCACACGCGGCACGTTCGTAGATTTGGTCATCTTTTTAGGGGGTTCAAAACTAATTTTAGGAAGGTTGTGCGGAAAATTGTAACCATTTGCAAGCTAGGCTAAAACTTTTATGGTTGGACAGGGGCTGAGCCCATGGAAACTTAGTCTTGCTACGCGTCCGCAACGCGAGAATCTGGCAAGAGTCGTTTAAATTGATTTCGCGATTATATTTTGTTTAATCACCTTGAAAACTTAAAGTTTCTCAGACAACCAACTAAGCCAATTAGAGCAATCTGGTGTACAAAGAGGACAGCGGGTATATTATATCTCGTGAAATTTTTCAAAATAATCGAAACGGCCACATTTAAGAGCATTAAAAACCTACGTAGGTCAAAAAAATTTTCTCACTTTCTACGCTTGCTTGCAAAAACAGTTGAAGCCGTGATTATCGCGGTCCGAAATGAAATCCACAATCCACGGCTACGCCTGTAGATTACAAAGTTTCTTTACGGGGCCGCCTACTGATCTCGACTTGCATAATTATATCGTCTGCCTCTGTGCCGGGATAGGCAGGGGTGGGAACTGACCCAAATTCCAGGGTGGGGATCCCCAAACTCGCGAGCGGAGCGAGCGAGAAACCAGACACGTTTTAAAACTTAGCGGGTTTTGTTTCAACCGGTTAAGGTGGGGGCCACTTTAGGGCTGGAGCCCCCGAAATGGGGGGCATGGGGGTGGCTGCTCCGGCCCCGGTCTGTCTTACTGAATACACCTATGGTATGAAAACATAGGATCACAATAATAGGAAAACACAGTAATGAGACTAATTTTCAAATCAATTGTTTGCATGGCATCTTGTATCTTTAAAGATAAGCATTTTAGTAGCCGCCTGTTATAAGCATCGTTTTTGCTATAAAAGTATTTTGGTAGCCGCTTTATATATTAATATGCATTGTTTTTGCTGTAGTATATATAGATTTTACAGTTTCGATAGCAGATACCAAAAAGAAAAAAAACGCCGCTTTGCTCTGGTGAAGGAATTGGTTTGGGTTTGAAAACAGGTGTGATTGTCGCAAACGTATTTTAACTAAAAATAGGTTTGCATCAAAAAATTTAAAATATTTTAGTCGATTTCAACATTAACTGGTGCCGCTTCGCAATTTCATTGGTTATAACCGTTTAGGTTTAGTTGAACATTGCCAGGTCGTCTGTAGTTTGCCAAAAAATATTTAGGACTGACGAAGGTTTGAAACTCGTTCATTAAACGTGGCAGAAGTCTTTGATCTGTAAAATTTGGTTCTCTATTAATATTTAACCCACTAACCACGACGTAGATTAGGAAGCATTTTGATTGATATTTAATTTAGCCTAAATATAGCATTATTACTAAGGAATGTGTAGTTGGAACAAAACTATTAAGCAAAAAGTATTGATTGCTAAATATATTTTTCGACGATAACTATTTCCGTTAGGCGGCTTTTAGTTTTACCATGACATTTATTTGTTACCATTTCTTGCGCTCAAATATCGGATCCTTGTTTAATCAAATCGACACGATACTTGGACATAGCAGTAATCTATAATAACATAATTCATTTCTTACAACAAACTTTATTTTTTGGCATCCTATCTGAATTATGCAATCGAAATAATTTGGCTGTTCTGAAACGGAATCTAGTACATGAACTCTACATTGCTCATTAATAGTCACTTTTAGAGACTTAATGACAACACAATGGTAAATATTTATTGCACATTGGACAATCACAGATTGATGTATACTGGTCGTCGTAAGCAAAGTATACTGGAAAAATTCAATTATGCCATGGCGGCGGCAATTTTTGAAATGGACAGCATTGATTAGTATCTTTCATCACATATCAACTGTTGTGTTTCAGCCGAATATAAACACGGTCATGCGTTTTGTTCATCGTCGAACTAGTGCTACAAACTCAAGGCGGACTAAGCTAATCCAGCTTAGCAACGTCATCTTTTCGTTATTATTTTTAGTACTAGCTATGTCGCCTGGAGGTAATTATAACTTAGGCATTGCTCAAATAACCACTACCGTCATCGAAACTGTTGATCTTGCAAAATATACAGCACCAGAGTTGCAAGAAGTCATCGTAATGGTTCCGTTTTATGTCGACAGACCGCCACAAAATCCACTCCGGATCACTCGACGCGAAGTTGAACCTATAATTCAAATGGCTGTGGACCATGCGAACGAAATTTACCATTTAAACTTGCATCCAATATTTTTAGACACTGAATGCAGTGATATTTACGGTCCAGTGCGCGCTGTCGAACGATATAAAAATGGCAAAATTAACGTAATTATTGGCCTGATTTGTGTTTACGCGTTGGCGCCTGTCGCTCGAATGGCGCCACATTGGTACAAAGGCGTCCCGGTAATTACGCCGGCGGCGATGGTCCCCGAATTTAACAATAAAGCGAAACAGTACGACTTGCTTACTCGAATGAATGGCTCTTATGATATGTTAGCGAAATTTGTTCACCGGTTATTTCAACAATTTAACGTCACAAAAGCTGCGTTTGTATTTCACGATAATATTAATGAAAATGAAAATTTTGGCCGTTCAGAGTGTTTCATTGAAGCGTTGTCGGTGAAAGATTATTTGAAAGAAGTCGGTCAAATTGATGCTCATTGGTTGATTGAGCACGCGCCACATTATCATTTCAACGAACGGTTTATGAAGCCGGACGGTTATGTCAATATGGTGCGGTTGATGTCAATGAAAGCAAACGGTGCGTAGTAATTTGCGTTACCGTCACCAGTTGGGTTGGGGATACGGGATATATCCAACGAAAAATTCGTAGAGACGTTCATTCTCGAAATGAAGTTCTGGCTAAGGAGCCTGACAGTCACACCTGTTCGAATGGCTCTCTGGCGCTTCTTCTAGCGGAGAAACTCTCCCTCACATGATCAATTCCACACTCGGCGGCTTTTCGCCGCCTATGAACTGGATAAACGCTATATTTGTACCATGTCCAAACTAAAGCGAAAATATGCTAAAATGCATGAACAGTTTACGAAAAATTCCAAGTTTTCTTTACTTTGTAGCTCTTTTTTGTAAAAGCAGCCACTCGAGATTGAACGAGCAAAATGACAGGTTCCAGGCAGTGCCAGCTGAAGTGCGCCTCCCCCCAAAACCTCGCAATTCGGGGCGCCGACCCTTGCGAGGCCCATTTTAGAAACTAAAATTTTTTCACGGATTACGAAGTAATAAAGCTGTGAAACATTTTATTGACGGCCCCCTCGGACCTATTTGGAGTGGCGGGGGACCAGTGGCGGATCCAGGATTTCAAAATGGGGGGGGCAAAATTTCACAGGTAATAAACGTTATTTTTGACCCACACACAAACCACGAACTATTGCCATAAAATTGCTATATATAATTTTTGTCCAGATGCTGTTGGGGGGCCCACGGCCGGGGTGGCCCCCATGAATCCGCCATTGCGGGGGACTATCCTAACGCTAGCTTTGGTTCAAGGAAGTTTACAAGCATATTCATATATGCTGGTTTGCTATGTACACATGCAATATAATGCAGCGCAATGTATTCCAACTGGCAGCATACATGTCGGCATTTGATCGACGATGAAAGTAGTTGAAGACGCGAATTTCGTTATTTAGTCGGAGACCATTCACTTAAGTATGTGTAGATTGAGAAATCAAACCTCATCCGCGCCTGGTCTTCAAACTGCTTGCAGAAATGCGCAATGGTTGTTCGAGTTTCGAGTAGTAAATTGGCTTGGTCCCAGGGCGTATAGTTTTTTTTTCAACCAATAACCTCTATAAACTTCAAATTTACGTTTTTGTTGCTGGGGGGTGGAGCGCGGTGCGGAAGTATGATTTTTATAAAACTAACTATCTGTGTATATAGTGCGGATATTCTGCAAATCGTAGCTACATTTTGATTCAAGTAACGTTACTGAGTGCAAATCACGGACGTACTGAGAACCTTTCGCTTTAAGTGTTACTTATAATTATAGTCTTTGTGATTAACTACTGAAGAATGCCGCTAACTTACTGAGAAGAAATGGGATTTAGTATATGTGTCATAGGCCAAATTGCTATGCAGGCCAATTACTAATTAGGTTAAGCCAATCTGCTATTTTATGTAATAGCAGTGTGGCCTGGGTTAAAACTGCTATTGAACATATATAGGCCAATCAGAGTAGATTACTTTTAATGACGCAATGCCGTTAACCAATCAGCGTTGGTATTACATCACTGTTGTTTTGCGAAATCTCACAATCGCAAATTAGGCCTAGGCCAAACTGTAATTTGCTTCGAATAGCAAATTGGCCTAGGCCAGTTGGTAATTGTCCTGAATAGCAGATTGGCCTACGACATATACATCATTGGATGCAGTTAGGGGCGTAAACAGGATTTCATTTTGAGAAATTCATGTAAGAAAATTTTCTGACCTCAAAGATTCGAAAAATTGTTTTGAACACTGGAAGTGGTTTTCTGTGTTCGGAAGGAATATTCCCCCTCTATTCCCGTTTGTACATGCCCAGGATATCGTTACCATGTGTATAAAAACGATAAATAGTTTGGTTGAATGCAGGTCGTAGATTATGGGATCCTGAGGCCGACTGCTATTGCGATTTCGCAACAAGGGTCGATGAAAAATGCGGGACAAAATATATTTCTCCATTTGGGGTTCGTATTTTTTAAACACTTGTCCTAAGCCCTTTAAACATGAACCCTGAAGCTGCAATCTCATTGACCACAATTTGAACTACCCCTGTCTGTATAATCAGTGGCGGTGCAGGCAGGGGTTGGGGCTCCCCCCAAACTCGCGAGCGATAAGCCAGGCGTATTTTAAAACTTCGGCGGTTTTTCTTTCAACCGGTTAGGGTGGAAGCACCCTTAGGAGTGACCCTTATTCAAATGGAAGGTATGGGGGTATCTGCACCGGCCTATTGTAAAATCCCCACAGACACCTTTGTTCCTCGCCGTATGCCCAAGTCAATATAAGGCGGGTGGTAATTATGTAGTTGGCAACAAATGAACTCAGTGGTGATTTATTCGATTATGTCATAGTCGGCTGCAATGCGGTATACAGTATGCAAGGCGCGAAATAGAAGGTATATATCCCTTCGAAAATTTTTGAAGACACAAGAAAAAAAGCCACTTTTATCAAACTTCACAATAACCTGGATCCAAGAAGGTGAAAAAAATTTCGTGCACCTGAGTTAATGCCTTCCTGTTTGGCGCAGCATACGTGAAGCCGCGTATAATAAGATTTAATAAATTTGCATTATTTTATCAAGTGATAATTTAAAATATACTATTGGCTTCAGTATTTTGAGGTGTTAATTTAATTTATAGTAGCAAGTGTTTCGTTTTTCATAAGTACCGTTTCTAAGAAAATTATTTATTCACGAAGTTTTAAGTGATTTTAGAACAAACCAATTAGTTAAATAACGGCTCTTGTACTTTTCCCTGTCCCTCGTATTTAAGAGTAAGGCTTAGGTTCAGGCTTAGGTAAAAGTTTAAGCTTAGGCAGAGGTAAGCCTTTTTGACATTGGAATATAAGCCGATACGTAAGCCTCCTAGACTAAGCCTGAATTGATGGGGGGAAACTGTACAATAGCCTGTTTAACTACAGTGGGCTCGGGTGTGTTACAGCTTGTGACGCTAAATGTGTTCTTAAACACAGGTTTACTGAATAATTTTGTTCGTTAAACAGGTAATACCCTCGTGTAGAAATATACAAAAATTCGTTTAGATTGCTTGGCGAAAGACCCATTCACACGTGCAAGTTTTTGACGCGAGAACTCGCAGCTGCAATTTGTAAGTGCAATTTTAACTTCGAAAATTTGTTGTTGCAACTTGCAGCAGCAAGCTTTATTAATGATTTTTTGAACAAACCTAATTGTTTCTGTTGAAAACTTGTACATGCAAATTGCAGCTACGAGTTGTCGTTGCGAAAAGTTGCTCGCATAAATAGGTCTCAAAAAAGCTGCATCAAACAATGGACTGCCAATACGAAACTTAAAAAATGTTTAACAGTCAGAGTACTCCTATCGGCAACTGGCAGTAAAGTTTGACACATATTTGAGAATATTCACCCTTTTCAACCTTTTATAACTGCCTAATGCAATACTTAATGAATATTTTTTGTTTCAGTAATCTTGTTATGCGCTTCGCCGGACGTGATTCGAAACATTATGCTCGCAGCGTATGATAACAATATGGTTAATTCTGGTGAATACGTGTTTTTCAATATCGATGTGTCTTCTGGGTGAGTTCATTTGGCTGTATGATATTTTGAGTAAAGTAAACATTATCTGGTGGCGCCTTTACAAATCATGGCCAAACTTATGTTGAGTTTTCCGTACTTTGTTACTTGTACATTTACATCAGGCTAACAACCGGAAGTGGAAAAAACCGAGTCGGAGATGAACAAATTTTGCCGGAGCCGAAGGTGAAGTTGAATATAAAATGATGTTGATTTAGCTAACTTTAATAAGTTCCTGCGTCTCTGACATCCTGAATAAGGAAAATTTTGCTATCCGAATTGCCACAACATCTCGCGAAAATTGTACCGGAGCCTTAGTCGGAGGTTGATTTTCTGACGAGCCGAAAGCACACATCCAGTTGCAGCTTGATACACTTCGAACTGTCATTTTTGATCACTGCAGCATGTGTCAGCTGATATGGCATACGTTTTGATACGTTTTAAAAATAAATTTAATTTAAATTTAATTTATAAAGTGCGCAGGTCGACGAGTATGCAGCGGAAAGTAAAAAGAGGTATATCTTGTTCTGAAATTTGCGGAGAGAAGAAAAAAAAACACACAGTCTCTACAAGCTTCAGAATAAATAATGGTGATTTAAAAAAAAAAATTGTCGCTTACTGTGCTCGCTCGCAACGAACTTTTAAATCAAGTTGCACTTCCTTTGGCAGTGAAATATTGGCTTACGTCCTTGCGAGTGCCGAGCGATTAGCGTAGAACTCTGTCGCACGCGTTAACAGAGAGGCCGTGAGAAATGTGGTGAGCTGAACATCGCGGCAACCCTAAACGTTCAATAGAAAGGCAACAAAATTTCTAGATGGGACGAGTACAATTTTGCTACCATAGAATTCTTCTTCTACCATTGAAAAAAGTCTTAGACCAGTATGGTGAAACTTTTAGCAGGGGCTGTGACTCCAGTCTCACCGCTATAGTTGCCGGTGCGGCGTGGAGTAGTAACAAATTTTTTTGTTTTCAGACCTCAAGGCGATCAGCCGTGGGTGCGAAACATTTCAAAAGCTGACGACGAAAAAGCTCGACAAGCATATCGTGCGTTGAAAACGATAACGCTTAAAAAGTCGAACACAACTGAGTATATGAATTTTGAAGAACGGGTCAAGGAAGTTGCTCACAAGAAATACAATTATCAAGCCTTGACGAATAAAACGTATCAGGTTGGTGGTGGCATTAATACTATCAAAAACTGAAGGTTCAACTTTTACAAGCGGAAATTCCCAGGGACGTATGCAGAAGGACGTTTCAGAGTCACCACCGTGTTTCCGTGTGATTACAATAGAGTAAGCTTAAGCTTCAGACTGATTTTTGTGATTAGGCTTATACTTATATGTGCATAGTGTTTCATACGCCTAGGTTTAGATTTAAGCTTAACGATATGCTTATACTGTTACAGCCCTGTTGTATACATTGGCAAATTGGCAGAAAAAATTTATGGAACGTAACCCCGTTTTCAAAATCCTGGTTACGACCTGACAGTGGTTGATGCAACCATTAAATAACTTGCGACTTGTTGAAAATTTGGCCATTTCATAGACCACGTTTACATTTTTAATTGTAATATTTTAGTGTAACAGCGATTATGTTTTAACCCCTTCTCACATTGAGTTGCCTATAGGCAACTCAGCGCAGTGTATATACGTTAAATAATATATATCGCACCGTGTTGAACAATTGCAACACGTATACATAGTACTAAATCGCCAGAAGACGTGAGAGCCCCCTCGGGCTCGAGCGTCAAGCTCGTATAGCTGAGTGGTGATGGTATACGCTTCCCACTCCGGTCAGTGGAGTTCGAATCCTAACATAAAAGTAGGTCTCAGGAAAAATAGAAAATATTTATGTGAGAAAGGGTTAAAATATATGATACTCTGCATTTACGAACTAATCGTATTCGCTGTAAGACGCAAACCGTTGAGCTGCAGCCACAGTGCCATAAAAACTCCTACGGCATTAAAAACCAATTGATAAAGTACACTGTAAATTACAATGAGTTGATTAGTCAACTGAGAGAACAAATTAACCATTTCTGGTTATTTCAGTGTTAACAACAGTAAGCATCGGAATTGATTTAATTCTTGTTGAATAGATGATGTATATACTCAGAATGAGTTCGATCAATTCGAGTATTGAGTTCTAAAAATCTAATTCAAATCAGTGAATCAACTCATTGTGAATTAAAATCAATTGAATGGAACTAACAGTGTAGTAGTTTTAGTTTTTTTTTTCAATAATTCACTGTTTATAGCTGAATCCTTTCATAAGCGCATTCTATGACGCAGTTGTGCTCTACGCTATCGCGTTGAATGAAACATTAATGCAAGGCAAACATCCTGACAACGGAACTGAAATTACAAAACGAATGTGGAATCGAACATTTCAAGGTATTAATGATGCATTTTTCACAATAACTTGCGTACACCAAGTAGCAAATTTCATTTGCTTAATAAACGCATATCTAACTGTTTCTACTTGTACAGGTTGAAATTGTTTTATTCTGACGTGTATTGATTACCAAAATTCTCATTTGTTTAGTGTTCTTTGGAATCAAAAATATACGTGGCTATTGGTTTTTTCGGCTTTTTTGATATTTCAAAAACACATCAGCTGCTCTTCGTTGGCGTTTTGATATTCAACGGCAGGTCCGTAGCCAGCTCACATTGCTGGCGAGGCTCAACATTTTTAAGGAACGGCATACAGGGATTTCAATGACTTACAAGTAAGGTTGAAAATTTTCCAGGGGGTCAAAATTCTTCCATGCCGTACTCAAATACTGTTGAAGTTAAGTTCAGCTTAATTTTAAAATATTATATTTTCAATCGAATTTTATTATTTTATGTTAATATTTTTTAGGAATTATACTATATTTTCAATCAAATTTTATTATTTTATGTTAATATTTTTTAGGAATTATATTATATTTTCAATCAAATTTTATTATTTTATGTTAACATTTTTTAGGAATTATATTATATTTTCAATCAAATTTTATTATTTTATGTTTATATTTTTAGGAATTATATTATATTTTCAATCAAATTTTATTATTTTATGTTTATATTTTTAGGAATTATATTATATTTTCAATCAAATTTTATTATTTTATGTTTATATTTTTTAGGAATTATTATATTTTCAATCAAATTTTATTATTTTATGTTGATATTTTTTAGGAATTATACTATATTTTCAATCAAATTTTATTATTTTATGTTAATATTTTTTAGGAATTATATTATATTTTCAATCAAATTTTATTATTTTATGTTAACATTTTTTAGGAATTATACTATATTTTCAATCAAATTTTATTTTGTTATGTTAATATTTTTTAGGAATTATATTATATTTTCAATCAAATTTTATTATTTTATGTTAACATTTTTTAGGGATTATATTATATTTTCAATCAAATTTTATTATTTTATGTTTATATTTTTAGGAATTATATTATATTTTCAATCAAATTTTATTATTTTATGTTTATATTTTTAGGAATTATATTATATTTTCAATCAAATTTTATTATTTTATGTTTATATTTTTTAGGAATTACCGGTAATGTTACAATTGATAAAAATGGCGATCGATACTCAGACTATTCACTTTTGGATTTGAATCCAGTCAGTAATAAATTCGAGGTACTACTGTGACTATTGCCAAAAACACAAAACCAAAACAGAGCTGGAAGACGGCGGTGGAGTCCGTGGGGCCAATGGCCCACGCTGAGGAATTGGCCGCTAAGGCAGACAACCCCACATTGGAGTCAAACGTTAAAACATGAGTTTCCTTGTTTTTAGACAAACTGAATATCTCAAATTATTTATCGGTCAACTAATTTTTGTGCACCCCGGCTGGCTAAATTCTGTTCCAAATTGCGTTCAAAATTGTACTGAGTAAGTACAAGTAACTAGAACGTGAATGAGTTGAAATGAAAATATTGAAATCAACATGAAAATCGCTCAGTGGTGGATCCAGGATCTTAAAATGGGGGCCAAAATTTCACAGGTAATAAACTTACTTTTGACCCATACACAAACCACGAACTATTGTCACAAAATTGCTATATAATTCTTGTCGAGGTGCTGTTGGGGGGAGGGGCACGGCCGTGGTGGCCACACCCATGGATCCACAATTGAAATCGCTGTAATGCTGTTAATTTTTCGTTATTGTTGTACATTTCTGGTTTATTAAGACTTTTTTGCACAGTAATCGAACAGCGTCAATGTAAACAAATTTTCTAAACGTTTTGTTATAGTTGCTCGAACCTTAACACCGCTTATTATCGTCAACTTGTGATAGGTGCTATACACAATTGCAGATAGAGTTTGTTGTCTGTGTTTGTTTCAGCCCGTGGTCAACTATTATGGTGCGAGCAAAAATTTGGTCAAAGTTGGCGAATGGCACTGGGTTAGTGGAAAGGCTCCAAAAGCAAAACCTGTATGCGGATATGATAACTCATTGTGCCCCGAAGAAGGTAAGCGTGTGTGTTTTGAGCATATATATCGGAGTATTGCTGTTTCATACTCGCTAAACTAATTTATCCTCGCTGTAATCATTATATTGATGTGGACACTACTCTACCGATCCGAAGCAATCCGGACAAGACTGGGCCGGCCCGGAATTCCACAACCGTTGGTTTCCATGGTTTAAAGAGCAAAGATTTGTCAACAAAAATTCGCTGAAAAGCATGTTTCTGTTTAACTACTAATGTAGTCGTTCAATAATTAAGCGAATAATGTCAGCGTTGATCGAGTTTCAGTCCGGTTCATGTTGTAAAAGCGGACCGGTAAAGCGTTACTCTGTGGTCCATCATGGGTCCATGGCCAGACTCCTGTTGTTGTGAAAGTATGGTTGTAGCAAAATTGTCCAGCTGAAAATGTGATTTCTTGATTTGTATGCAGTTAATATTCGCAAATTCAATCAGAAAATGAAATATGCATCCTGCTTACAATCGTTCATTGTACATAAAATATAATCACTTTTAAAGCATTAAAGCATTAAATTTGTTTCAGGAGTAAACGCGTACGTCTATATCGGTATCGGGTTCCTGCTCATGACCGTACTGTTTGCCATGATAACTTTATTCGTTTTCAGGTAAGCTTCTACTCGGCAATTGTCGTTTTTTATTTTCTATGCGCTCAGAAACGCAGGAAGAAGTTACTATAACTAAGAAGTATGAACTGTAACAAACAGTTAGTAGCTATGCCCTGGCGAATGGGAAATATATTGCAGGGGCAATCCTTTGCTCTCTGGAGCGAAGAGGTTAATTCTAAAGCCAGCGAAAGCGTTCTTCAATCTTCACTTAGTTTCGAGTGACATACATACGTATGTATAACACACTCAAAAGAATATTTCTGATATTTAAGAAATAATTTCTTACATTTAAGAAATATGATGAGCAAGATGCACTTGAAAAGTATTTCTGTTATAACAGAAAAGATTTCACAAAAGTTTTTTGAAATAAAGTCGGAAAATACACGTTTTCCAGTTATTTTTTGAAAAATTGTCTTAAATCAGCGAAAAACGTGTCAGATTTGCCACAGAAAATACTTTTCTGAATAAATTCAGAACTACGTTTTTGTGTGTATATCCAGTAAAGCCTTTATGTTTGCTTCCACAAAATCAACACTCGGAGCTTTTTGCATTACGATATTCACAATCGAATACAATGATTTTGTACTATATAACCCATTAATTACGCATAAAAAGACGAATTTATTTCCCATTTAAGGCGCTACAAACTAGAAGCCGAACTATCTGCGATGACATGGCGGATACGCTGGGAAGAATTGAGCGGTCGCACTTCGTATGCGCCCATCCAAGGGTACAACAACATTCCAATGCTCAACAGTAAACGAAAGCGAAGCATGTCGAATCAAAGTTATGTAAGTTGCCACAGGCAGGCGATTATTTTTTCTCAACTGTACGCAGCGCCTGATGCCCCAGTTAGTGATTAGTTTTGTTGCTTTAGAACCAGCGCAACGAACTATTTCTAACAGCACCATAAATTTTGTAAAACGCCACTAATCGAGTATTGTAACCTAAACTTGAAAAGGTCAACAGTACCGGCTCAAATGTAAACTTAAAATAATTTTTAAAATTTTTAATTTGATAATTTCAATTGTTAGGCTTATGAAATATTTTGCCGTGACGAACACGGCTGCGTGCCCCCGCCCGATGCTATGCGTTGCTAACAAAAATATAAGCAAAATGTATTTGGGGGCGTTTAGTTATCAATTAACGCTCTTAAATTGAAACTGTTGCAGAGTTAAAAATTCGTTACTGCCTTAATTACAAATGTGAAACTTAGTTGCCAATACGGACTATGTATACTCGTGTGTAAAGTTTCCGGGTAGAATAAATATTCAAAACCAAGCTAATATGTTTTCTTATATGGCAAGCTTGATTAGGCGTCAAATTACGTTTTGTATTTCAGAACAGCGGATCGGCAGAAACGATTCAATTGAACGAGAAAAAACAAATTTTTGCTAAAACTACTCGTTACAAAGTGAGTAATTAAACGTGATATTTTATAAAAAATACTCATTTACTTTTAAAAATTAGCAATTACTGTTTGATCGCCGTAAGAATAATGGTGGCCTGTGCAGTGATGGCTTGGCCGAGGGACGATTCGGATTCCCACTATAACCAATTGGGGTTGTTGATCAGTGGCATGCCGAAGGATTTAGATTACAGAAGGCAGTTATTGAAAAATTAAAATTATTTATCCTAACGACAAAGTTTGCAAATCGTTACGATTCGGTATAACTGTATTTTATCTAACAGAAAAATGAATTTTGACGAAAGCGAATACCGCCCTGCTTGCTCTCAAGGAGCACCCCTGCTTCTATTATGGTTAGTACTGCAGTTCAACCTAAGTATCACTGTTTACAGGGAATGATGGTTGCTATTAAAAAGCTCAATATAAACAAACCGAAAATTGAACTCAATCGACAAGCGTTGATTGATTTAAAAAAGGTGAGTTCATTGGTGATATATCAGCGGACTGAAAAACCGTTTCGTGCTCTGCCGGATTTGTCCGCAGAAAAATTTTCGTGACAGGTTGTATATGGTACTGTATTTTTATATGCGTAGTTGTAACATGGCGTGATGTTTCTAATGCGTTTAAATGATATAGGCTGGGTTTCTGAGACTTTAATTAAGAACAATTTTATTCTTAAGTATTTGTTCAATATTTACTCAATCAATTTTTTGTTTTTTAAAAGCGAACTTAAGTTAATACCGTAGGTGAGTGAAGATATTTCACCTAAGGCTACTTCGCATCCAGAGGAGGAGGGCGTACGACCCCCGTGAGAAATTTTTGTTTTAATGAAACGATGAGGCCCCTACTTCAAAATTTTTAGCTGGCAATGGCATACATGGCTTACAGTAAAAATTGCGTTTCATGACATGTGCTAGCCCGCCCGCCCCGTCAGAAATTTCAAGATCGGCATCTGGCCGAGGCGATTACATTGACAATTCTTTAAAACGAAAAAAACATTTTCTGTGAGTTTTAGCTTTATTTTAGCTCCACGACAAAATTCGTAACGCTTGAAAAGTGTTCTGGTAACAAATTACTGTATCAGTTTTGCCACACCGCAGCATTTAGTAATATTATTTATATTTTTTTGTTTTTTTTTATTTTCAGATGAAAGACGTAGTCCATGATCACATAACGCGTTTCGTGGGCGCTTGTGTCGACTTTCCAAACTACTGTTTGGTCACAGAATATTGTCAAAAAGGCAGCTTACAGGTTGGCAATTTAAATTATAGTTTAAATAAAGAAATCTATTTTAAAAATTCTTAAAAATTCAAGTGTAATTATAGCAAATGCATGAAATATTTGCTGGTGGTTGCAGCAGTTACGCATCTGCTGGAGGGAACATTTCTAGGGTTGCTGACGTGTATGGAACTATTTTACCTACCCCCAGTTGCCATTTTTGACAATATTTAAGCAATTTTATGGCATTGAAATTTTTCAGTTATCTTTGCAAAACCTTCGCTTGTTTTTTCTATGATTTCGTAGCTACCGGACTCACAAACGGAATGTTTTTAATCCGTATTTTTACGTCGTTACCCGCTACAGTAATTCCATTCTAAAATTAGGAACTTGTGTCTAATTTCATTGGTTTCCGAGTAGTTGATTTTGGCGATTTTTAAGGAATTAGTTACACTGATTGTGATTTTTCAAGTAGCATGCATCAAAGTTTTAGTAATAATGCAGAATCAGTTAAAATGGAACTTAAATTATGTATTAGTAATCAAGCAGCGGCAGCTTTGATGCTAGATTTCCACTATATTTTCCATATAAAAGTTTTAAACGACGTGATCAATGCAACATTTCTTAACCTTTGTACGCTCCGTCATCCTGTGAGTCTAAAAAATAATTTGAAACTCAGTTAATTTGAGTGCTCTTTCACTTGTACAAAAGTCAATTTTCAGATCTCACTCATTAATTATATTAATATTTTAGGACATTTTGGAAAACGATGAAATCAAACTTGACCGTATGATGATATTTTCATTGATGCACGATATTGTAAAGGTAAGAAATTTGATTATCAGAAACGTGATGCTTTTAGCCAACGTATAGAGCAGGGCCGTAACAGTAGTATTTACACATTCCTAAGCCTAAGCCTAAGCCAAAGCAAAAGTTAGTCTAAAGCATAAAAGCTTAATCTATTTCAGTCCCGCAGAAAAACGTTCCGCCCTTGATCTTTACATGGGCCACGCTAAAGTGTTGTTTAGTAGAGTTGCAGTACGGTTGTATTTATTGCATATTCTTTCACTGCATCATCGTCAAACGGTATAATTTAGAATTAAGACAGGGTTGTCGAATTGGTGCAAAATTCTGTTTTTTTCTTGATTTAAATATTTGAGCAATAAACACACAAATGAATTCGATTTTTGCGCCTTCAAATTGTTTTCACGGGATTGTTAGTGTACTACCGTAGTAGGCATATGCATGGAACGTTTGGGCTAATGCTGGGAAGATCAGTTTTGGTTGCAAGTCTATTTTAAGTAAATCATTTTCAAATTTTACAACACGTTTGATAGGTGGCAAAACGTTTCGGTGGCATAAAAAGAGGTTACGAATTAATTTTCAATAAGGCACGAACAAACGTTTCCATATGGGCTACAACTTCCCTGGTAGGCTGATGCTCGTTCTCTAGTCCAGCGTTTGCCTAATGGTATATTGTCTTCTTGCAGTATATCGCGGCTCCTAGGATTAAAACTGTGTGAACTGTTTCAAAGAACGGCCGCCTTTTGACTACGGAGCCAACGCGTTGTTGTCAAAGATTAGCTGGTTCGCTTATTTTATAAACCAGATACCTGTTTCAGGGAATGGATTTCATTCACGCCGGTGACTTGCGGAGTCATGGTAATTTAAAGTCGTCAAATTGTGTTGTTGACAGCCGGTTTGTGCTCAAAATTACCGATTTTGGCCTTCACAGCATTCGAAGCCTTGAAGATCCGATCATCGAAGACGAAACCAGTTATGAATATTGGCGAAGTAAGGACGAGCGAGGGTGCCGCGTTATCTGAAGTCAAAATTTTTTCTATTTATAATAGGACTGAGCACGCGGGTACAGACGTGTCTGGGGAATCATTTGCCACCCGTGGAGAAATGAAATGTGCCGCTGACGTCCCTGAAATCCCTTCAAAAGTAAAATTTTTGGTTGGAATTTGAAATTTTTTAATAAAGAATAGTTTGTTCGCTTCACTCGCAAGGTTTTTTAAACTACATTGATTTTCGCTTGATCCATAGTTTCCTAGCACAGTCCGGATTTCTTTCACCATCTGGCCAAAGCCAAAATTGTGATACCCTCGTTTTTTGTTAGCTGCTGTGTTCGGTTTGACTCCGCTACAAAAAATCGTTCCCGTATTCCGGAACCGGACAACTCTCAGGTAACATTAGGTGCAGTACCACCCTGAAATGTTTTGCCTTGATGAATTTTCTTAAGAACGCCAGCTGTGAATTCAGATCTTACTTGTATTCGTTACGTTGTCTTTTCTAAAAAGTCATCAGGTCAACTTTATATTTGCTTACCAAATTGCGTTTAGCTTTCATTTACCCCGATGTTATAGTTGTCCTTTTCAGACTATTGTTAAATTTAGCAAACTCAAATACATTTAATTTTAATTTTGTTCCACAATGCTTTAGAGAGAATTTTTTTCCTCATCAGTCAGCCAACGCGCAAAATATGCTATTTCAGGACTCCTATGGACGGCGCCTGAATTGCTACGTCGCGATAAGCCGCCACTTGGCGGGACTTGTAAAGGCGATGTGTATAGCTTTGGTATTATTCTACACGAAATGAACGTTCGTGAAGGTGTATTTTTCATTGACAACGAGGAGATTACTCCTGCTGGTAAGTGATTGAAGTGTCAATTGCCAGCTGAATAAATGTTCCACACGGAAATAAATGAATCGGGCAAGTAGCAATAGTGTACAACTAGGGCTTAGCCCTTCCTCCTCGAAAAATATTGGGCCCCAAGAAAGTTTTGTCTTGTTAGTTTTGCGAAAGCCCGGCATGTCCCTTGTGAAATTATTTTGGTGCTGCGCGTAAATGCTTGTACAGAACGACATTAATGTTCAGAGATTTATGCAGGATTTTTTTCCTTTCAATACTGTCCAGATGGGTCTTTTCGGTTATTCTCCTTTCAATACTGTCCAGATGGGTCTTTTCGGTTATTCTCCTTTCAATACTGTCCAGATGGGTCTTTTCGGTTATTCTCCTTTCAATACTGTCCAGATGGGTCTTTTCGGTTATTCTCCTTTCAATACTGTCCAGATGGGTCTTTTCGGTTATTCTCCTTTCAATACTGTCCAGATGGGTCTTTTCGGTTATTCTCCTTTCAATACTGTCCAGATGGGTCTTTTCGGTTATTCTCCTTTCAATACTGTCCAGATGGGTCTTTTCGGTTATTCTCCTTTCAATACTGTCCAGATGGGTCTTTTCGGTTATTCTCCTTTCAATACTGTCCAGATGGGTCTTTTCGGTTATTCTCCTTTCAATACTGTCCAGATGGGTCTTTTCGGTTATTCTCCTTTCAATACTGTCCAGATGGGTCTTTTCGGTTATTCTCCTTTCAATACTGTCCAGATGGGTCTTTTCGGTTATTCTCCTCCCAGCCAGTGTTTGCCGCGAAAAATTGTTGCATTTTCAAAATTTTTGCATATTTTAACTTCTCGTGACGTCACGTGATGATTCCACTCCCAAATTTTAATTTTTCAAAAAAATTACAGGTTTAAGGGTCATCAATTTTAGGCAAACGCCGGCTGGGGGCGGCGTAACCGCAAAGACGTGGCCTTTAAATTTGTTTACCATAGTATAGATTTGTACGCTTAATCATTTATCACTTTCAGATATTGTTGAACGTGTGAAATTGCGTCAAGAGCCTCCGTTTCGTCCGTCAATCGACGAGCAACACTGTGAAGACTCAATGATCTCGTTAATGACGCGTTGTTGGGCTGAAAACCCAACTGAACGGCCTGATTTTGCCACCATTCGAAGACAAGTAAGTAAACCCAAAATTTATATAAGCCGTAGCATTGGTCCATACGCTCAAATGCGTATAGCACCTAGCACCACTTAGCGGACAGCATTTCAAACTGACGAACTTTTGCAATTGTGGTCTTCAAAAGGTGTACAGAAGTAGGGCAGCCCAAAAGCGAAAGCTGTGCTGCGGTTCAAACCTCACTATTCATTAGTTCGAAAGTTACAAGACTTATAACCAACTGGCGATAGGTAAGTGATACACACATTTCAGAATACCGGTCCGTAACAGAGTTAATGGAATTTAATTCTTGTAGCTTTTTATTAACCGAATTTATTTCTGTTCGATTGTTGAATGTCGCATATCACAATCTCTGCACCTGATAGAAGCTCTCCGTCAGTGTCTTTGGTATCTTGAAATGCTGTGTCTTTCACAGTACACATACAATGCAATGATACGTATAATGTACACAACTATGCCGACTTGTCTTTAAAGACTTCAACTTGAAATTAAAGTTGAGTAACAATAGCTTTTTGACCATTGAGTGACGTGAAAATTCGACGAATAATACAGCAAACAGTTGTGTTGAAATGAATAAAAATCAAATTATGGTTAATTCTACTATTTTTACTTTTGCTTGACGAAGCATACACTTAAATATTGTTAAATTAATGTGATTTGCGGTGTACGCTTTAATATTTATGATGTGTTGCTTCAGACTGCAGTTTACTAATGTTTTGAATAGTTCGTTTTTGATTTTTGTGCATTTTTATAGGTTCGTGACCTGAATCGCCAATACGAAAGTTCTAATATCGTCGACAATTTGCTCAAACGTATGGAACAGTACGCAGAAAATTTAGAAGCGCTCGTCGAAGAACGAACTAGAGATTATTTAGAAGAAAAGCATAAAGCTGAAAATCTCTTGTACAATATGCTTCCAAAGTACGTCGTTATATTATTTGCCAAATTTAACCCTCAATAGTTGTTAGAAATAAAAATATAACAAAATCCGGTTTGGGCTACGGTAGCCAATAGAATTTTAGCTCCGGTTTGGGCCACGGCAGCCAATAGAATTTTAGCTCCGGTTTGGGCCACGGCAGCCAATAGAATTTTAGCTCCGGTTTGGACCACGGTAGCCAATGTAGCCTATAGAATTTTAGCTCTGATTTTGGTTGTAAAAAATTTGTCAATACTTCCTCCTGCTCCAACAATCACTGCTTTTGAATGCAAAATTAAAAATTTCCAATTCCGATTCTTTGTTGCCAACTCGAAGCCGCACACCTCATTAATAAATCTTCAAATGATAGCAACTATTCTTTTATACTTCCTGCCGTATTTACTGCTTAAAGGGGTCGTGTAGGTGTAGGTTTAGGCATTGGCAAACGTCGCACGTCTCCTTATATAAATCTTCAAAACATAGAAACTGCTCTTGTACACTTTCCATCGCATTTACTGCTTGGTTAGGCGCAATGTAGGTTTAGGTTTAATCGTTGGTAAACGTAGTACGCCCCGTTATATAAATCTTCAAATGATAGAAACGGCTTTTATATACTTCTCATCGCATTTACTGCTTAGGTGTCGTGTAGGTTTAGGTCTTCAGTTGGCACTCTTAGCATGAGGATTCAGCATAAATATTCTAATGCAAATGTTTATTTTTGCATTTTACTCTATTTTTACAGACCTGTTGCTACTCGGCTGATCATGGGCCAATCGGTGATTCCAGAAGCGTTTGAAAGTGTCACAATTTATTTCTCAGATATTGTCGGGTTCACTGCACTGTCGTCTCAACTTACACCAATGGAAGTATGTTACTACATCGTTTTAAATTTATGTTCTTAATCAGCTGGTTTGATTATTTATTTGTCTGTTACACTGTCGAAAGTCTAACATTAATTTTTTTGAACAGCTTTTAAATACTTGAGTTGCTCCCTTGATCAATATTTACATATTTTTAGTTGTTTTATTCCTTAATTATTTTAAATTATTATATATTTTTAGTTGTTTATTTCTTAATTATTTTAAATTATTATATATTTTTAGGAGTTTATTTCTTATTTATTTTAAATTATTATATATTTTTAGGAGTTCATTCTTTAAATATTTTAAATTATTATATATTTTTAGTTGTTTATTTCTTATCTATTTTAAATTATTATATATTTTTAGGAGTTCATTCCTTACTTATTTTAAATTATTATATATTTTTAGGAGTTCATTCCTTAATTATTTTAAATTAATATATATTTGTAGTGGTTTATTCCTTAATCATTTTAAATTATTATATATTTTTAGTTATTTCTTATTTATATTAAATTATAGGTTGTTACATTACTCAACGATTTGTACACATTATTCGACTCAATTATTGGCCACCATGACGTTTACAAAGTAAGTAAGACGTTTTTGGTTATATTAGTTTCTCGGATACGTTGTTTATTGCTGTGAATTTATTAAATAAAAGAGTTACACAACTTTATAATAAATAAATTCTCTCCACTATGACACGTTGGTATAAATGTATTGTGTGTATTATTTTCAGGTAGAAACAATTGGTGACGCGTACATGTTAGTGTCCGGTCTTCCAGTACGCAATGGGACTATGCATGCAGTTGAAATCTCACGTTGTTCGCTTCATTTGCTCAACGCTGTTCGCAGCTTTGTGATTCGTCCTCGACCTGAAGAACAGCTCAAACTCAGGATCGGTGTGCATTCCGGTACGCAGTATTTAGACAAACTACAGGGGCGCCCGTAGAAAATTTCATTTGGATTACACCGAATAATTTCAGGGGAGCCCTTGTTGTTGAAATTTAAAAAAATAGAAATGGATCGAAAAATTAGTGAAAGTTTGCAGTTCGAGATTAGTTTTTGTTTTTGGATCAATATATTTTGCTACACTCAGGGTCAGAGCAGCCACTCCCATACCACCATTTGGGGAGAGGCCCCACCCATAAAGGGACGCCACCCCTAATGGAGTCCCCACCCTTACCGGTTCAAAACAAAACCTCCGAAGTTTTAAAATGCGTCTGTAAATATGACGAACTCCCAAAGTCAATATAGAAACCTTACGACTACGATATCAAAACATTTGAGAGATTTTCGTAAACTGTGGATATAAGTGTACACATAGATGAGAATTAATGGTTGTCATATAACCAGGTCCATGTTCTGCATTATTACCATGCGCTTGCACACGTTTACTTTGATGACACAACCGATTGCAACTCAGACCCGTAGCCAGAGGTTGGCCAGGTGAACTCAACCCCAATGAAAAAATTTTGGGCCCGGTAGAAACGTTTCAACCTTGCTTGTGAGTCATCGAATCCATGGGGTGGGCCACCCCGCCGCCACTCTCGACCAATAACACGCACACCACACCCCACCAACAAAAGCCCACAGCACAACAGAACCCGACACAACAAAGACGACCCTTTTGTATGTTCCTCCTCACAATGTTTAGATTACACACAACATGATGAGCAGCTGGCTATGGGCTTGTAGTAACATTTTGTTTGAGAATCAAATTTAAACAGGTTCTGTTTTATTATTTCTGAACTCTTTGTTTCGTTTTTGATTAGTTACAATTTTAGCTTATACCAACGCCTGTTTGTCAGTGTAATCTGCATACGAACTTTTTCAAATTTCGTATTGTTTTCAGGAGCGGTGTGCGCTGGTGTGGTCGGCCTGAAAATGCCTCGTTATTGTTTATTTGGTGATACTGTCAATACGGCATCTCGTATGGAAAGCAACGGTCTTCGTAAGTCTGGCTGTTATTTTGCATATACACACACAAATTGATAGTCAACTGAACATGTTTAGAATAGGCCAAATTATTTCTTAGTGGAATGGTATATTTTTTGTAAATTGACGCTAAAACATTTCATGGTTAATATTTTTAGGGGTTTCAGCATCGGAGCAGCCAATTGGATGAGCCGGGGAATATATGCCGTCAGAGAACAAGCGTGCCCTCTCCCTCGCAGACAAAAAGCACAGGTTCACGCCCCCCCCGCGACCGGGCCCAATGCATTTATGTTTTGTTTTGGATACCATTTTTGTGCCGTTCATAAATTTGGCGCCATTTTAATTTTAGCGCTCAAAATTCACGTCAGCTCGGGTACAACTTCCATTCTTGAAGCGTACGGATGTTTTGAACTGGAATACCGTGGTGAAATCCCAATGAAAGTATGTTTTATATATCGTTTTTATAGATACGTAGCGAAATAAACGTTAATTATAGCGATTTCGAATGAATTAAAAGTGATTTTACAGGCTGCCAGATCGGGTTCGTGAGCAGAGTGGGGTCAGGAGGGCTCAAGCGCCTTCCTTAAAGAATTTTGATCCCCTAAAAAGTTTTCAACTTTGCTTGTAAGTCATCGAAAAAACCCTTCTATGCCCCTTTCGAAAAAATGTTTAGCCCTCACCTCAGCAGGGGAATTTTCATCTTTGCCCTTTCTCATTCATCAAAATCTAACGAATCAAGAAATTGTCCATTTTCAATCCACCAATCAACAATCAGAACAGCAAAAAACATTGCTAAATGACCAATTCTGTAGCGTATAAACAATAGAATAAATTTGTTTCAGGGCAAAGGCAAGCAAACAACGTATTGGATAATTCGCGAATACACCGATGAAGAGAAACAAGCGAAAAAGCAGTCAACAACAACAGATAGTGGTGCTGTTACTGAAACGGATTCATGAAAAAATATCGCTTTGCCTCCGATTTTTACGTTCATCGTCTGGGTGCTCATGCCCTACTGACTGATCGCTCTTATTGACTGTCTGAAGTCGTGTTTGTTGCTTCATCGGATATGATCGAGGTGAATGATGGTGCCCTGAAAGTATACCTTGCTCATTGGAATCTATATCGTTTTCACACCTATGTCCATCGTGTTTACGGGTTCAAACAATTCTACAATTCAAACAAACAATAGTTCGAACATGGATTTGGTGTAAATTTTATGCTGACCTTTCATGAACGGATCCAGGTGCGGAAATATTGCCAGAAGATAATGCAAATTGTTCGCTTGACGCTCACAATGTGTTTTTTAGCTAAACTGGTGTAAAAGCTTGCGTCAATGAATAATTAAAAACACAGTTGTCCACCGTTGATGCACAATTTTCCAGTTTCTAAAACGACGAAATCATTTGCTATTGTCGATTTAATAAATTTAATATTTAAAAACACAAAAGACATCCTGAAACACGGGTAAATTCTGGATCCGCCGCTGATCTGTTTGAATAAATGGGTGTATGAATTGCTGAAACTTTGCAATTAACGGCATTTGGTGTTTGCAGAACTGGCTGTTTTGTAAAGATGAAATTTGTAGAATTTATCATTAATGGTGTATTGAAATTTGAGACAATATTGTGTGTAATTCGGTTTTATATTTCATTTGATTGGTTGACGTGCCATTTGGTTTTTATACCGGTGCCATATAAATATGAAAGCCTGATTTTAAATGCGTTCTTTCTAGATTGTATACATTTAAAATTATTTGATGGTTTTTGTTTTCAAATTTTCTGCAATAACTGTAAGCTTTTAGGTACTGATGCATTTCCTCTACAAGCCTACTATTAAACCTAAGTTATGCTAAAAACCGGAAAATTTGGCAAATTGGTGATTAAAGTCTACGAGAGTTGAAATCTGTTTAAAGCTAAAATATTTCGCCATGCATTTGAGTTTTTAACCTGTTTTAAGATTCCAGTTTGTATTTGACCAATAGAAATAAATCTTGTATCTTTGGTTCTATTCTACAGCAAAATTTTTTAGTCTCATCAGATCTCAAGGTTTTAATGTAATCAGCAGCGTATGTTTAGTGCAGCTGCATGCAAATAGGCACCAGTGGCATAACTCAAAGGTAGATTAGGCATTGCATATCATGGATTTCTATTCAAAACGGCAACCCCATAAAAACTGTTTATATGACCTCTTATCTCTATCTGTATATTTCCGTATGCTAAAATAGTTTCGTACGTCATACGTCTTACCAGTTCGCAAATATTGCGTACTGTCTGAATGTTCACCAGTCGTAAGCTTTTCGCAACTGGTTACCAAAATTGGGATAACTGGCATTTGTGGTAACATGCGTTATAAATTAACTAAAGCAAACTCTACATGGATTCACGGAATGACCGAGGTGTGGTAGGCAGGATATTATTTGCAATGGTATAATCTGGTTTAAACGTTTTTGATTGCGGTCGTGGTGAGCGATTAACTTTTTAGTGTCCTTGAATCCAACAGATTTAGGCCGTAACCAGCTCACCTTGCTCCTTGCCACCGTTTGGTTACGGGACAGAGCAGGTTAATATATTCTGAAACCTGTAAATATACTTCTTTATCGTCTCTTGAGTAATTTTGGTAATACATACCAGGTATTCTCCAGCTTGTATATGCGTTTTTGGAAGTTAAATAACTTAATAAACAAGGTAGTTGCATTTAATTGAATATTTGGCCAATGTTATTTACGAAGTTTTAGTTTTAAAGTGACGTTATAAATACTTTTGATGACGTGCGGAGCCAGACTGTGCCACATGGCGCAGCACATCAATTCTAAACCAAAAATTTCTTGACTTGCGGCGACTGCGCAAAATCCTAACGCTAAACTATTAAGGGTGGCGCTAAACTTGACTTGCGGCGACGTCCAGCGTCGGACATCGACGCACGTCAAGTTTAGCGCCACCCTTAATAGTTCAGCGTTAGGATTTTGCGCAGTTTTAAACGCATAAAGCTTTATTCACACGTGCAAATTTTTGCTGCGATAACTTGCGTCAAATTCCATGGTTGTTGACACATGTGAACTAAATTCCTAGCTATGATTTTTAATGAATTATTTCTAGCTGCAAGTTTTTTCGAACGGGATTTTGGACAAAACTTGCTAGTGCAAGTTGTAGCTGCAAGTTCTTGCAGAGCAAAAACTAGCACGTGTGAATGGGCCATAAAACTGGCGTATAGTATAGGTTGATTTTAACAGAAATGTTGCCACTTAAACTTTAAAACTAGCTCATTTGTGTACTATGATGCAAACTCGACTCTATTTTAAATGTGCGTATGCTGAAAAATAAACTTAGACTTGTTTCGTGAATTATTAACAGCATCCTTAAAATTGTTCTAGATATTAATTCCGTTACCTTCATCAACGTTCAGATTATCGTTCCGCTATACTTTTGCTGACGTCCGGTGCCTATGTCACCAGTCCGCCGCCGTCTGTCACCCGTACAGCGCCGTCCGTCACCGGGCATTACCCGTACTGGGCCGTCGGTCAGCATCCGCCGGTATGCTAGTACGTGTGTAATTTGCGTACGACAACTCACGGTGACGGACAACGCCGGACTGTGATGGACGGCGCCGCAATACTGGTATAGCGCCACCGTAACGATGTGCTTACAGAAAATATTCACTCTGTCAACTTGAGTTTGAAGTCGAGGTTAAATCGCATATATACAGCTATAGATCTACCTTTTCCGTTGCTTCGACAGAAAATAGACTCCTAAGCCCAGCTTTGATATATATAAATTGACCTTTGGTTTTGGTAGAAATTTAGCCAAAGGCTCCGACAATTATGCACGCGAAATTTTTCTTATTTTTAAAACATTTGTGCCACTTATTGATTTTGTAGCTTACAATCGATTTTCGAAGTTTAAGTTTTCGCAGCAAATTTTTGCAGTCTAAAGTAATTGAAGGATATGCAGCTTCGCAACCAGCGTCAATTACGCTACTTTGTAACTGGGTTTAGGTTTTTATTTTATGACCAATGCTGAGCGGATAAACGCTTAAATAAATCGCTAACGAAGGGCTAACTTCGAAGGTGTTCTCGCCAAATCACTGCAACAATAAAACTAAGCCATAGTAGTCATTAAATTTACCGAAGAATCTTTTTGTTCAATTTAAAATAATACCCGGAATTGCCGTTCCGAATGAAATTTAGTATGCTTGTGGCAACCAGAGCAACTGAAGATGATTGTGTCTGAAAGTCAAACGAAAACCCAAATTTCAATCCTATTGTAGTGACCCGAATAAGAGGGTGGGGACTGATATTTATTTGGCCTCTCTAGAGGGTACCCCACTGTTATTCGGTTACGGACTGTTAGTTATTTTTAACCGACGCTCCGCGAACCTTCCTTACTGATAAATATCTGGTACTGCAATTATGCGTTAAGTTAAACGTTTATTTGTCTTGTATCAAAAGCTTCAGCGGTAACGCAAGGTTAATAGGTATGTACTTTCAAAACTTAAGTATGCTTTAAAATTTTAAACTCAACTTTGTTTGGGTTTGGAGTTATTTATGCACTACAATTAGGGATAATTGACATTTATGAACTCTAATTAGGGGTTAGGAACTCTATCCGCTTAATACGGAATCTTATAAGGGATACGAACTTTATATATATTGATTGAGACTCAAAATGGGGACCCCTTTTATCACTCCCCCTCTTAATCGGGTCATTACAGTAGGCGCGGATTTTGAAAAAGTTTTGGAGAAATTGCACCACGTAATACTTTGAGGAGCATAGCGTTTTTCTGTAGAACTGCAGTAGCGTTAGCAAACTTCATATGATTTTAGCTTAAAGCTGTACGCCTGCTGTTATACTTTAAATTTTAAGCTTATCCTTTAGGCTTATCTTTACGACGAGGTTGCCTAGGCTTAGGCGGCCAATGCATGATGAAAGGGTCGTAAAGTGTATATTTATTTCTAAGCCTAAATAAAGCTAACGCCTCAACACGAGAATAAACATATTCCTAAGCCTAAGCGGACCAATGTATAGTGCCCTGATCTTTACATGGGCCACTGTTTGAAACAATATTGTAGGTTGGTTTAGCAGTTTCGCCTAAGGTACAAAATTAGTTTCACCAAACCAAATATCAGAAAAATTATCTTCGACACTTCTGCGCCAGATATATCCAGTTGCCCCCGAGTTTGTCAGTGCTCTTTCTGCCCTTTGGAGTCGAGAGCTGTTACATCTGGGGGGTCGTACAAGGTTTGCTCTATACGCCATTTGAGTGCCTGCCAGAGTACATAAGCACATATTTGACTCACACCGTTTGACGCAGTGATGCTGTGCTACCTACTTACAACACAACGTATGCAATGTT
>JASANG010003458.1:0-84372 GCA_030248215.1 Enoplolaimus lenunculus
ATAAAGACGTTTCGTATTCAATTACAACTAAGAATATTGTCCCATGCAAAGATCAGCGGCGGAACGTTTTTCTGTGTGACTAGAATACAGTTAGCTTAAGCTTTAGACTAATTTTTTTGCTTGGCTTAGGCTTAGGCTTAGGAATATGCTCATTCTTATGCTTAGGGTTAGGGTTAGGCTTAATAGGTTTAGGCTTAGGAATATGCTTATAATACTGTTCCACCCCTGTTCTTTACATTGGCCAGAATATTAACCCGATTTAAGTACTCGTTTACTTCACTATCTGCTTGGACATTTTCACCTCAATGTTGTTGAACCAAACGGTATATGGGTTTATCAAAATTTCCAGGTTCGTTCTCGGCGTACAATTTTTGAAATGCATATTTTTCTTCTCAAACGGCAGTATGAAACCAAAGTTAGCAGCCGGGGTATTGGAATAATTGAATGACCCGTAAGTAATTTTTAAATATATAGTCAACTTGCAGCAAAAAATTTCAGTTTTTGAGGTAAAAATATCATATCCGAGAGATTTTTGTCTTCTGAATTTTGGGACATATTGCATCATATTTGGCGGCCGAGTCCTTGGCACGGCTAAATTCATCCCGGCCAACCTCGCAGGATGGGGCCGGGATTAAAGTGGCCCCATGTTCGACTTCAATCTCAGTGGAACATTGTACGAAACAATATAGATTCTGCAGTGCGTATGCTAATTGTAACATGTACACTGCAAAAAACGGTGAGTCAAATTGATTCTCTCCGAAATAGGCTCTACGGGACTGCATAAAATGAGTCAAATTCGACTCCATCAAAGTCAAATTTAACTCATTTCGTCGCGTGTTTGACTCTGGCGGAGTCGAATTTGACTCAGTTTGTGTGGTCCCGTAGAGACTATTTCGGAGACAGTCAATTTGACTCACCATTTTTTGCAGTGTATTCGCAGTGCAAATTTTCTACTAGATGTGAGACCACCCTCGAGTTCGATACTAAAGCTCTTATAGTAGTTGATCGGTGGTAGCAAACTCCACCCACACTAACGTCACAAGTTAGATTTCAAAGTTGAAATTCATATTCAGTTGAAATGTACACGTCAAAAAATAGGAGTCAAATTGACTCTCCGAAATAGACTTTTCCGGACTACACAAACTGAGTCAAATTCGGCTCACTGAGCGACTCGTGTGAGTCGAAGTTAACTCTGGTGGCGTCGAATTTGACTCCGTTTGTGTAGTGCAGAAAAGCCTATTTCGAAGAGAGTCAATTTGATTCACCAATTTTCGCAGTGTATCAATTCATCTTTGAACGGGTTAACTGCTCAATTTAGCACCACATTCCGTTCAAACTCCGTGTTTGTCGACGTCCGGATCATGTATTTTTTTTTACTTTCAGTTTCACATTTACTTTCAGATATCACAACATATAACCTACATTTTTTGGAGACATATTCTACGAAAGAATACAAAAAAGTCTTTATAAAAATTTAGTATAAATACATTATAAATGTTGGCTCAGCGGAAACCTATTGATAAACTAACAAATACTACAAATCAGCGCCTGAGAAACCAGGTCACCCATGGACCAACGATCGTTTATTTTATCAGTCGGGTTCACTCTCCTCGGAGTGGCCGTTGTCACAAGCTATATCGTAGGTAAGCGGTGAATAAATGCATCGTTTACTTTAATTTGTGTACGCGGTGTGGAAATTCACATTGGTATTAATAGACACTGCATGGATTTCTGAAAATACGTACCTGTTGTTTGAAAAGTTACAAAATGATTACCTGTCGGTATATGTGCACGAAAGTATGTAAAGCAATAAAATTTTCAAACATGTGCAAATATACCGGAATATGAAGTTGTTGCAATGACTACATGGTGTAGTGGTAGCATGTTTGACCAGAATGCAAGAAACCTGAGGTTGATTACCGGCATAAATTTCCAACACGGATCGTGCAGACCGTGTATAGTTCCAATATTGCCAATGACTGGATTGCGTACACAAATTGAAGTAAACGATGCATAACTCTTTTCCGCAGGGTACGACCGGAGGTCTGCCTCCGGCTCCGGCAAAAAATCGGCCTCCGGTTGCGGCTACGTTAGCATTTTTGCCGGAGGTTCCGGCAATTTCGGTAGTAAAATTTTGCATAATTTTATAAAATTTATCTGTGTAGCGTGTTTCGTTGTACTTTTGTCGCAATTTTCAGGAAAGAAATTCCGAAATTCGCAAAAAATTAGCGTAAAATCAAACAACTTAACAATATATTGCAGATACTGGCTAAAATTAGCTAATTAACCATCATTTTTTTCCTATCTCATTTCGCCTAACCTTCGGCTCTGGCTCGTTCCGCCCCTGATCTTTACATGGGCCAAAACAAGGAAGGAATTTTGCAACTTTCGCATCATTTTGTCAGAAATGGTATTCTTTTATTTTACGAGCAGGTGTTCCGACTTTAACGTCAAACAGAAAAGCTATTTTAAATAGTTTTCCGCGTTGTGAAAAGGTTCTTTGAAAACGCTTTTTCGTAACAAAGAAACTACAATTGGGTTTTGAAGCAAAACGCTGACGCTGCTATCGTTAAGTAAACGCTTTTTTGCATTTATCAAAACGCTATATCGATCAGGGCCGGTCCGTAGCCAAGAGGGGGCCAGGGGGACTCAGCTTCCCCTGGAAAAATATTGGCCCCTGTAGAAAATTTTCAACCTTGTTTGCAAGTCACTAAAAACCCAAGAATTGCCCTCCTAAAAATTTTAGCCCCCCCCCCGCATGGTGAGCTGGCTACGGACCTGATCATGGCAATGGTGGGAAAACAAGGTTCACGCATGACTATAGCCGGTCTTTTCAACCGTCATTATTTTATACATCAGAGCTTAAAATGACACATTTTATTGAAATAAATTGTATCAAAAGTACGAAACAAAATTTACGCTCGTGTTAATATATAATAAATATTTAATGTAAACGTTTTTCCAAAGCGAGTATCACTGTAAATTCCGATGAGTTGATCGACTAGCTCAGAGAGCAAATTAGTCATTTTTGGTTTATTTATAAGGTAATGACAGTAAACACAAACTCGCACCGAGCTGATTTAATCCCAGATGAGTTGATTCACTAACTCAGAATGAGTTCATTCAATGTTTGAAATCTGAGTTCTGAAAGAACTAATACAGAGCTCAGGCATCTGAGTGAAATTCACCGAAATTTACAATGATAAATGGTATTGTAATTTTTAACAGAATTCCAAACTGTAGAGTTAGCAATAAATTTTTAGCTGCAGTAATTTTTCGTCAACTTCCACAAGGATATCGTGGTCTGATTCGGTTGAACGAATTGCGAAAATTGGTATTCAGAACACAAATTGATTCGCAATACAACGACGCCAGAAGCTATATTTCGCTTGAAAACCAGTGTCTGAATGGCGCTGCTGGTAAACTCGAGTCTAGAAATCATACTTCACTGTACACTCCAATGAGTTGATTAATCAAGTCAGCTTAGCGAGTTGGTTTTTTTGCTAAATTAATATCCGTAAACATTACCTCTCTCTGAGTGGAGTTGATTTTCTCTCGAGTTGAGTTTACTGTGGGTGAGTTGATTAATTAACTCACAATAAATTGCATCAACCGAAAATTCTGAGTTCTGATAGTTTTAAATCAGACTGAGTGATTCAACTCATTCTGAGTTAAAAGCAACTCACTGAAATTTACAGTGTTTGTGTTTGTATGTGCTAAACGTTCAACAGTAAAACCCAGTAAGTTGATTTCAACTCAAAATGAGTTGAATCACTTAGTCTGAGTTAGGACTATCAGAACTCACAGTTCTTAGTCGATTCAACTCATTCTGATTTAATTAATCAACTCCCCGGAGACAACTCAAGTCACTGTTAGAATCAACTCAACTCAGAGTGAGATATAATTTTCTACAACGATTTCACCGAAACTTTATTGGAATATTTTTCTTTCGTAGGCTGACACCCGTTTGTTCCCATGCTGATATAGCAGTTACCGCCTGATTTGAGTTGCGCAAGTTATGCAGCAAACAATCTTCATCATATTTAAAAACACAACGTTTGCAAACCTTGAAATACATCAAAATGAAATAGTGTAAGCTTTTAGACTAATTGTTTGCTTAGGCTCAGGCTGTTTAGGCTTATAAGCTCATTTTAAGCGTACGCCTGGGCTTAGGCTTAGGCTTAGGAATATGCTTTACTGCTACGACTCTGTTGTATACATTGGCCTATGCACTGTGAGCTCAGAATTTCGAGTTGGTTCAATTCATTTTGAGCTAATTAACCAACTCACCTAGAGTAAACTGAATTCAGAATGAGAAACAGCTCAGCTCAGAATAAGTTAATGTTTAATAATTTTAATTCAGAAATAACTAACTCGCTAAGCTGAAAGGATTAATCAATTCATTGGAATTTACAGTGTGGAACAAATGTTTGAAACAAATTAGCCTATAGATTAAAACTGAGTTTTACTATTGACTTTCAAACTTTATATATTTCGATTAGGTTTAGGCAGCTGACAAGCTCAACTAAATACTATATAATTTTAGTACAAAAAGCAAAAGTTATTTTTGTCAACATTATAAATTCCAATGAGTTCAAATTAATCAATGCAGACGGAACGTTTTTTATTTCTGAGTTACTAAGTTTTAACTCATCTGAGTTGAGCTGATTCTCACACGCTGAGTTGACTTAATTTCGAGGAAGTTGATGAATTAAATCGAAATGCGTGAAATTAACTCAGAATTATGAGTTCTGATAGTCCTAACTCCAGTTGAGTGATACAACGAATTCTATGAGTTAAAATTACGAGTTCAGATAGTTCTAACTTCAGTTGAGTGATACAACTAATTCTATGAGTTAAAAATATGAGTTCTGATAGTCCTAACTTCAGTTGAGTGATACAACTAATTCTATGAGTTAAAATTATGAGTTCTGACAGTCCTAACTCCCAGTTGAGTGTTACAACTAATTCTATGAGTTAAAATCAACTTTACTCAAATTTGCAGTGAATCTACGTTTTAACAGGACATCCATTTGAACTGTGTTTCACTCACGTCGGCCGGTTTCCCGACACGTGTCAATTGACAAATTGCAGTCGATTTCAATTTGAGCAACAAACTTTGAATGCTGGCAAAATACAAAACGCAGTTGAAATTTTAGCTGAAAATATAACAATTAAAGTCGCTTCAGGAACAATTTGTGGTCCCAATGGACAACGATGCTATCAAGGCGAATGCATTCAAGTATAACAGTTACTCAATAGTCGTAGACTGTCGCCGGGCACCGCCAGATAAATAAGCTTGTATTTTAGCGCAAACCTAAAAGTCGAAATGTTTGGGAACAGTAAACGAATTGCACACTGTAAATTCCAATGAGTTGATTAATCAATTCAGCCTGCGAGTTGATTATTTCTAAACTAATATCAGTGAACATTAATTCACTATGAGTTGAGTTGTTTTTGACTCTGGAATAAATTGACTCTGGGTGAGTTGATTACTAAACTCAGAATGAATTGAACCAACTCAAAATTCGTAGTGCCGGAGAGATTGGGGGGGCGACATCTCACCATCCTGCTAAAGTGTCGTTTTGAAATGAGGGGTTCAAGTGGGGCAGTAGCCCAACTGAAATTAAAGAAAAAATTCAAAATTGGTTCAAAAAGTTTGTTTGCTAGTGAAAAAGTTCTGCTTGGCACACATTTGTGTCGTGTGGGGGTAATTGTAAAAGTAGGTACCATTTGTTTCAATTCTTTGTATCTTTTGATATATTAACCAAACATATATTCTGCGTATTCGAATGCAATCCTACACTGTAACTTTAGGGAGTTGATTTTAATTCAAAACGAGTTGAATCACTCAGCATGAGTTAGGCCTAACAGAATTCAAAATTTTGAGTTGATTCAATTCATTCTGAGTTAATTAATCAACTCACCCAGAGTGACCTCAGCTCAGAGTGACAATCAACTCAACTCAGAATGAGTTAATGTTTATACAGATTTTAATTCAGAAACAACTAAACTCGCCAGCTGAATTGATTAATCAACTCATTGGAATTTACAGTGTAAAGTTATATATACTTCTTGTACAAAATATTGTAAATTCAATGCTTAAAAGTTTTCCTTTAAAACCAGCCGCCCCCCTCAAGTCTTGGTTGCGCGGACCGTTTTGAAAAACCGCTAAACATTTCGAAATCAATTTTTAAGTAATTTTTTTAAATTAGTAGACTTTTGTACACTTTCCTCCACATTTATCAAAAAAAATATTAAAAAAATTGTGTTAAAAAGTAGGAATAATTTTTTTTGCGTAAATCTAAACTCTGATTCTGTGGAGGGAACTGTGTACAACGGTGTAATATTTTTATTTTTCATTTTAGGTTCCATTTGACACACGATCAGTCGATGGTGGTTGGTACACAACACCAGACTACTTGCGCTGCTTTCATGGCAAGTATCGACCGGTGGCGTCATGTCCGCCAGATCCTGAACCTCTAGACTGCCTAGTATCCGGTCAATTAGTCCTGGACACCCGTATCCGGTTTTGTCGACAGCCACCGCCGCAAGGAGACGGTAATGACTGCCGTGGAAGGCGAGAACGAACAACTTTATGTCGTCGACAATGTGTTGCAAATAATTCGCAACATTTACACCGAGATGATTTAGCTAAAGCGATTTGTTTGAAACATTTTTATCCACCAGTGTTTTTGGATCAAAACGGTCAAGGTAAAGCTTATTTTATGCGCTGTTCGCACAATAATTTGGTCAACGATGCCACAAAATCTCTCATACATCACGGCTATCACGAAGTCATTTTGAAAACCACCTCGTGGAGAGCCCTGGTCTGCAAAAAATTTCTGTTATAGCTCAGGGCTATAAGGTGTCAGCGGCTTCCTTGATAGCAAAATTAAACATTGCGCAAATATCTGTTGCCGTGTTGATTAACTCAGAATGAATTAGATAAAACGGTGAGTCAAATTGGCTCTCTCCAGTGGAATTTGACTCAGGCGGAGTCGAATTTTGACTCAGTTTGTGTAGTCAGGAAAAGCCTATTTTGAAAATTCATATCAGTAAACATAATAACACACTCTGAGTTGAGTTGATTCTTACTCTGAGTTCAGTTGACTCTGGGTGAGTTGACTTTAACTCAAACTGCGTTGAATCACTCAGTCTCAGTTAGAACGATCACCACTCATAATACTGAGTTGATTCAACTCATTCTGGTATAATTTATAATCTTCTCCGGAAGCAACTCCGCTCTCAGAGTGAGAATCAATGCAACTCAGAATGAGATAAAGTTTACTGTTACTTAACTCAGGGATAAAACTAACTTTCCGTCTGAGTTGATTTAATTAACTCATTGGAATTTACAGTGTAAGCTTGGTACCAATTGACAGGTGCGCGAGCGGATTTACGTGTTCATGAATGTCAATTTCGTTGTTATGTCACCAAAACAACACAGTCGCGGTTATTTCCGATGCCAGATGGAACTCCCTGTCACGTGACTCGAATGAAACATTGTTGGCATGGAAAATGTTTGAGTTATCGCAATTATGTTCACACCATTGATTCGGATTATAACGCGTTATTTTTAGCCAACGAGCAACGTGATTTTGATTTCGGTAGGTAAACTATCACTGTAAATCACAGTGAGTTGAGCTTAACTCACAAGTTTGGATTCTAAGACATTCAGAACTCAAATTTTACAATGGATTCAACTGGTTGGGTTCGCCTATAAATCTGTGTTCATCAACTCACTCTAAATTAACTCCAACTCAGAGTGGAAATCAACTCAACTCAGAGTGAGTTTTGCTGTTTTAATTCAGAAATAACGAATTTTGTATTGACAAATATAATGCTGATTTAAGGTGTCTGTTGGCTGGCAACAATTTTCAAAAGCGTCGCATGAACAAACTGGCGTTGATTTTTGGTTGTGTAAAAGCTAAAAACTTCACTCAATTATTGATTTTAACTCATCGAAAGCAATTTAATAAATAAATAATACTGTTTTTTGCAACGTATCAGAACCAGTTGGATTAAAATAAAATTTCAAAATTCTGATTCCGATTAACTGTGTAATTGGAATCGGAACCGAAACTCGTTTTGTATTCGAATTGCAACCGGAATCGGAATTCTGGTTGCGCCCTGATGAACACAGTATTAATGAACAATATTCGAGTCCTAATCACAGTACTTCAATACGATAAGACAGCCAGCAAATGAAATTCATTAAGTAGGTACACGTGGTCATATGATTTTCGTTTTGCTAAGAGTTTACTGCAAGCATACTTGGCTGTAATATTCAACATTGTGTATATCTCAGAAACATCACCTGACGCATTATCGCGTTGTTTTCGACGAGAAATGGGTGCAACTGTCGCTCAGTTGGAGTCTTTGTTCAGATTGAGTTCAACTGCGGCCGTTCGATCTGTTGCCGTTGAGTCGCGTTCAATGAGTTTGAGCAATTGTGAACAAAATTGCCGTCGATATCGTGAAACATTCCAGTGTCGCGGTGTGATTTGGCAAAACAGACGCTGTAAGCTGATTGGAATCGTACAAGATGAACAACAACAACAGCAACAACAACGACGAAAACAACTTGATTCTCCGGTTTCGATTCACTACAGTGAAATCAAAAGAATTAAAAATCATGAAAAATATGCCGATCGCTCCGTGGTTGCAGTAATGCCTGGTAAATAAAAGACCTGGTAATTAAACGCTGACCAAATTCTGCTTTGCCAAAGGCCACACCTCTCATTTACACCGTAAATTCTAGTGAATTGATTTTAAATCAGAATAGAATTGAATGCACTTAGGAGTCTGACCTCTGACGTATGACTTTCAGCAATCACAATTCTTAATTCAATGAACTCATTCTGAGTTAATTAATCAACTCATCCGGAATTAAATCAGCTCAGAGCGAATTAATATGTACTGCAACTAAGTCGGAAATGACCAAAAATTACTAATTCTCTCTCTGAGTTGATTAATCAACTGACTGGAATTTATACAGTGATATGGTTTTGTATTTGGTTTTTTTGTTTCAAGTACAGCATTTTAGGTCCGGGTAAAAAACTCGTTACTGGCTTTACACCTCTGTGTAGGGCGTTCCAGCTTTATTAATAATATAAAACTAAATCATTTATTACTTTCTATTGTATCTGAAACACTATTTCAGAGAGAAATGAATGCGAAACTGCTTTCCGTCGTCAATTTGGCAACGAAAAACTAGCAAGCCTGTGCAAAAAACAACTACGAAGTAATTGGTTTGATTAATAGTTTTAAGTTGAATTCCTTTCCAATTTCAACTGACACCAAAGCAGCCAGGGTATTGTTGGCCGGAACAGAATTACCGGAAAAAATGGTTTTCTTCATTTTTTTTTCATTTTTTTCCGAGGGGGGTGGTGAAAAAATGGAAAAATGTTAAACGATTCTTAAATATATTTTGCAATTAAATATGTTATAAAATAACGTTTTTAGAAGACATGTAATTACTTTTTATGCAATACAGTAACAGTGACCGTGTGTCTATGTCCACCAGGATGTATTATATGTCCGAAAAGAGCGGAAATTGCAGCATTTGAACATATAAATGGATTTCAGAATTGAAGCTTTAGAGATTCAATGTATAACTACATATGCATGTTGTTCGGTTCACATACCAGGTTTCGTCGACAGGTGGACCAAATTTAGGGCGCTCAAAATTGAAAGCTTGCTTTTACCGTATAATTTAACGCATGAATAAGTCTAGCTTCAACCACGCTTTGCTCGCGATGTTGCAGCAATTGGGAGGCTTTGGTGTCAAAAAACACAAAAGGGTCTTGGGATTTAATATATACTTGCAAAAAACAAGTGTGACTAGTTTTGCTCGCTCCAGTCATGAGTTTCTGATGTTCTGATGATTTCTTCTGATTCTTCCACGACAAAAATTAAATTTTTAAAAAATTCGAATTATTAAGGTTCCAAATTCCTCCATTGGACTCAAAATTTGTTTGTTGAAAAATTATACAAATTATATACGATTTGACACAGGTTGCATAGTTAAGACGAATATTGTTAAATGTTTCCCAATCAGACGTCTGGCTAATGAGTCAGTGATAAATAATTGTTCAACTTATCGAAAAAAAAAATTTTGGGTCCCAAGGGGTTGAACGTGTGGCTTTAAAAATCGAATTTTTCAAAAATTCCGATTTAGGCATGGAATGAATGATCAGGGGATGTTATCAGAAGCTTAAATATGCAAAAAGTTTCAAAATGCAAGCATTTTTGGGCAAACGCCAGCAAAGGGTGGATAACCGATCACTCAGACAAAGAATGATATTTTCAATTTTTTTCCATTTTAATTAAGGAAGAAATAGAAAAAATTCATTTTTTCAGGAAAAAACAACCCTGAAAGCGTGATTGTTTCGTTTATTTTCAGTGCACTGTAAATTCCGGTGAGGTGATTTTACCTGAGAATGAGTTGAATTCACTCAGAAGTCAAAACTCATAACTCTGAATTGTTTAAACTCATTCTAAGTTAATCAAACAACTCAGCCGGAACCCCATTTTTTACAGTGTAAGCGGATATAGTCCCTAAACCCTAATTAGAGTCCATAAATGTCAATTATCCCTAATTGTAGCGCATAAAGGACTCGAAGCCCAAATAATTTTAGTTCGAAACTTTAAAGCGTATATACTTAAATATTGAAACTACGTTCCCAAGTATTGCCTTGCATTATCGCCCAAAACGCTTAATTCAACGGACAGTTGCAGTACCGAATATATATCAGTTACGAAGGACGGCGGGTTAAAAATAAATAACAGTCCGTAACCGTATAACAAAAAGGGTACCCTGTGAAGAGGCGACATAAATATCAGTCCCCCCCGTCGTCTTATTCGGGTCACTACAGTAGTATTAGTGCTTGTGGGCAGCCAGCTCCCCATCCGGGTGGTATAAACTGGCGAGGTTCAAGAGGAGGGCACACCCTGGAACCAATTAAGGAAAATTTACCTACGTAGGAGTAATGTTTTTCTTTGTGGAGTTTGCGAAGTAACTTAAAAACGTGTCATCGAATTAAGTAAATTTTCCTTACCAACCGCAACCATTGCCACGTTATAGTACCAACTAAGATTAGGACTGTTTCTTAGTTTGAAAATAATCATTCTTTACAACTTATCATACATTACACTTTGGCCAATTTAGGAAAAAAGGATTACCTAAGCGAACGCCTTAGTTTTAATTAAACAGGAATAAAAGCCTGACCTCTGAATTAGGTGTTTTAGAACTCAGAATTTTTGAATTGAATGAACTCATTTCAATAAATGAATCAACTCTTTCGGCATTAAATCAGCTCAGAGCGAGTTAGGGTTTAGTGTCATGGCCAATGTAAAGAACAGGGGCGGAACAAGCATATCCCTAAGCCTAAGCCGAAGCCTAAATCAAGCAAAAAAATGGTCTAAAGCGTAACCTTATTTTCTATGTCCCACAGAAGAACGTTCCGCCCATGATCTTTACATGGGCCACTGTTATTAACTCAGAAATAATCAAAAACGTCCAATTCGCTCTCTGAGTATATAATTAATAGATCAACTCATCGCAATTTACAGTGAGAATCATCAAAAATTGATAATGTAACCTAAGAAAGAATACTGATAATTTCTCCAAAAAACGCATTTCTTCAGGCAAACATAAAACACGAACCCGCGATACGGATATTGAAAACTGTTGCAGTTGTTGCGAATTTTACTGGAACAGTCCACCCAAGGCAGTCGAACATCCGTATAACGACGTGATCAAAGTTCTTGCTGAAAAAATTTCCATCAACAACGAAACAACTCAAATAGCGAGCGACGAATACCAAAATTTTGGCCAAGTTTGTTGCCGCAAATGCTATTTGAACAAATACTGTGACGGAATGATTGTAATTAAGTGGAACAAAACGAAAAATGTGCTGAAATGTTATTTGATGTCCTCCATGTTTGTGAGACAGCTGCGAAAAATTGGTTATTATGATATTTCAGATTAAGACACTAAATTGATTATCAGTTGAGTGTAGCCAGGTTGTACAATCCGAGATCTGCCTCCGGCTCCGGCACAAAATTTGGCTCTCCGAAATAGGCTCTACAGGATTACACGAAAGGAATGAAATTCCATTCTGCCAAAGCCAAAAGTGAGAATCGATGAGTCGAACTTGATTCAGCGTAGTCCCATAGAGCCAGACGCACCATTTTTTGCAGCGTACAGTTCAAAAAGTAAGCCGAAAACACATAAAACATCTGAATTTGGACAGACTGCTGAGCAATGGACAAAACATATGCCCAGAATAGAATTTATCTGCGCACACCAAGGTGCAACCGGAGCTGAAAAACGCCGCAGTCGGAGGCCAACAAGGGAGAGACAAGATTTACTTACAAAGACTACCAAGTGTTGCTCAAGCACCCGGTTTATAACATAGGTTTATAACACAGTTTATAGCATACATAAGTTAAACTTTGAAAGTTAACACATGAACACTATAGATCGTTGTAAATAATTGCGTTTATTTCCTTTAAATGTCTTTTAATTTGAAACCTAATGGGTTTTTTGACGGCTCAATGATCGCTTCGAAGTATTTTTGACAGAGTGAAGTTCTTAATCTTACTTTCAACCTTACACAAAGAACGAAAAGCATTTGTTTTAAAAATAACCTTCGGCGATTCAATTTCATTTTCAAAGTTGAGCAAGCAACGCGCTCTCCAAATAGCAAACAGAGCCTGTTGCACCACCCAGTTGAAACAAACCTGTCTGTAAGGACAATCCAGTTGTTTCCCAAGAATTATATCAGTAAAATCGAAATACGCTGTCCTCGTTATATTCGAAAAAAGCGATTTGTAAGAAAAATTATATGTCCGCGGGCAATGTATAAATACATGGGGTTTGTCCTCAACATTTTGAATATTTAACTGTTCGCAGTGCAAACATAAATTGGAGCGGTCTGTAAAATGCTCCAGTCTATTGTTAGTCAACAGACACCTATATCTTAGTTTAAAGACAAGGCCTCGCGTCTTGCCATCAACACATTTAGCTTTAACCCATTCCGATGATTTTTCAAAAGAGTTAATATCAAAACCCAAATATTCTGCCCAAAAAAGATCTCGGGATATTATATCACTTTTATATTGCTGAGAGACCCATAAATCATAAACATATTTAGCCTTTACATTTTTAATTACACGTTTATGTCCAAATATCCAATAAAATTCGCCATCTCGTCGGAAACCTGACTCCAGCACAGCTATGTGTATCTCTTTATAAACGATGGGGAAGTTCTTTACCATTGTCTTTTGTCGTGACAAACGTCCTACTTGCAGATAAAAATGCACACTAAATTTGCCGGAGCCGGAGGTGAAACCGGCGTTAAGGCGAAGTTAAATCTAGTTAAAATGATGTTTAATTTAACAATTTTAGTAAATAACGTGTTGTTAAATCGTTTACGCAATTTTTTTTACGAAATCGCAACAATTTTTCCTCAAAATTGTTCCAACAGTTAAAACAAAACGCGCCAAACAGAAAAATTTTGTAAAACTATGCAAAATTTCACTACCGAAATCGCCTGATGCTAAGGCAAAAATTCTACATGAGCCGGAGGTCGATTTTCTGCCAGAGCCGGAGGTAGACCTCCGGTTGCACCCTGCAAATTTTTACATTTTTTAAAACACAATGCATAAAATGTACAAACTAAACCAAACACTAGAAACAAAATAGGTTGTATTGTACACGAATTATATGCAACTATCTGACAACCGGATCCATAACAAATAATATAATTTCTAGGCCTTTTTTCATAAATAAACAATAGTAAATAAAAAAGAACTGAGAAAACACAAGTAACATCGAGTAAATCAGTAATTATAAGTGTAAGCCATGCAAAGATAAGGTGCGGACCGTTAAGCTTAAGCTTTAGACTATATTTTTTGCTTAGCCTTATGTGTGTGCTTATCCTTACGCTTAATCTTAGGAATACATTTTTACTACGGCAGCGTACGGCCCTGCTTTAAACATTGGTCCAAGCATATATCTGGTGCAAGAGTATGTAGCTGGCCTGTACGTCATTCGATTTGCGTTAACGTGACCAACGTTAACTATAACGTCCTGCTCACAAAGCCTAAGCCTAATCCTAGGCGTAAACTTAAGCATGAATCTTAGCCTATAAGCGCCATGAGTAGCAGGCAAACTATGCACACAGGTCCTTTTTTCCAAACAAAATATCTTATAATACTTTTGCATGCACGCCGAACTATTTTTCAACTGAACAACCCAGTATTTTCATTCCATTTCAAATTGAAAATATTTCGATGGTTAAAGGCCCTAAAAACTTGTACCATTTTTATAAAACTAGAAACTACCGTTTTTTGCAATCAGCCACAGAATCAGATATCCACTAAACTTACTTACTTTCATTCATGTCAAGCTATCAACACAAAAACGAGTTCAATAAGAAAAATCATTTTATCAATAAGCACAATGTATAATTAAATCACTCAACTATCATACTTCTTATATTCCATACAATCCGGTGGTTTGACGTCAACTTTACCTTCTCTTACCTCATCCCAGTTAGTACTGAGGCATGTGCCAGCAGATTCTTGCTAAAAACAATAATTATCTTGACAAGGTATACGGGATTTTTGAGAAACTGCATCTGTGAAATTCAAAGCAAACGCTGCCAGGGCAGTGCGACCGGATAACAAAAACTACTGATGCCGAACAGTTTGTTCAATATTCAACCGAAGCTACCAGATATAAAGTGAATATTTCAAATTGTAAAACTTGATCGCGCTATATAACGTGGCAGCTACTACGACATAATAATTGTAATTTGTCCTGTTAAATAACACAGTTTAATAAAATATTAGACAGTCTTCGATACGATCGCAGAGCCGGTCTCGACTTTTTCCTGGAGCCAAATATCGGACTGCACTCAGAACGGAACATTAACAATGAACTCTTAGATATTCCTAAAAAACAAAGACTTACGTAAGATTTATTCATTGCGCGTTTCACTTCGTCAGAGGCGTTTGCATAAATTTGTTGAAATAACTGATTAACTGCTGCATCACCTTCGAGTTTAGTGTCTTTTTCTTCTTCAAGGACCTGCAGAAAAAACACAAAAACAAATCATACACAATAACACACACGAAATATCTATATTAGGGATGTGCTGATACCAAAATTTGCGCCGATGTCGATGCCGATTTTTATGTTGAAATTTTGTCGATGCCGAACCGACACCGATTCCAACTTTAGTACACCATGCTTCATAAACAGATAGGATACTACATTACATCATTTTATGAATACTTAAATCCTAACCATCACAAGCGATTAAAATTTTATAATAACAGTTCATTGCAATTAATTTTTTTTGAAACACAAACGCAAAAGAGATAACAGTTTTCCTGACCAGACACACAGATATGCGCCCAGGAATGATATTGGTAGCATTCCAACTGACTGTTATTGTACAAAAAGTATCAGAAAGAATCGACAATTGTCTGCAGTGCCGATGCCGATACTCACGAAAAGTGCCGATTATTACCGATGCCGATTAATCGGCACATCCCTAATCTATATCAACCAGCGATTATAGCTTTTCTCACAAGAGTATGCAACATTATAATAAACTAATGAGGGACAACATATAAAACAGCGCAATGTCTCTTGCCTGAGATTACATTAAGGACGAGCGGACTCGCTATTTCTCCGGCTGGGTGGTGGACCGTAATTCTTTTCAAATACGACATTTCGGACAAAGGGGGGAGGAGCAGAGCTTTTGACCTTTTTCGTGCGACCGTCAATGCTGTTCAGGAGCAAATTTTAAAATTTCTGATAGACAACAATGAAACAAATAAAATAATTCAGATTCAGACAACATAAATAAATTACGTTTAAACAATGCGTGATTAAAGTACAAAGGTCCATATCAAGCGATGCGCTGGCTTGTATTAAATATATAAAAATAAATATTTGAACTAAAGCAAATATTACTGACTACTGACCTTTTTTTCTAAAGCATCCCAATTAATTGGACCTTTGCTTGCCGATGTTGGATACACGAGTTGAGAAGACTGTTTCGGCGACTGTGATGTTTCTAAAACATAAAAATAATACTAAACGTAAATACAAAGCTATAACAAATTACAACAATCAGTTTCAATGATCTGCTGAAAAAATGAGTACTCGTAATTTTTTATTGAACTGCCAAGAGTACATTGTCCTGTTTAAAAGAGTAGTGTAGACCTTGAAAACCCCAAAATAATGGCTAGTAAATATTCGAGTACGACGCCTTTTGCAGCATAGAGAATGCTTATCAAACAAATAAACAAATATAATATACTATTTATGACATATGTACAACAAACAAACAAACAAACAAACAAACAAACAAACAAACAAACAAACAAACAAACAAACACAACAAACAAAAGTCACTATTCCAGAGCTGTACAACAGTTGAACATTGACCAACAGTGTGTTTGCATACTATTTATTTATTTATTACTTATTTTCATTACATGAAAAATACATATTTTTTACCCTGTGGAACAACGTGCATTAGCAGCTTTGGTTGAGAGTCCAATGACGAATTTGAATCTTTCACTAGTTTTTCCCATCGTATGCCTTCAGTTTTTCGAAGTTTTACTTCTATCTAAAACAACTCGACGTACGAAATTTGGATTGACCCATGTAGGATTTTAAGTTTTAAAACAATACTTTTTTTACAAGCGTTACACACGTTTTCGTGCATCAGTCCCCAGATGTGTTGACCCTTTTTCCACTCAGGACTTTTTCCGGGTTCAGGACAGGGTGCACTCCAGTTCATCCCCACTTCACCAGAACAATGAGTACTATGTAGTACGAAATCTAAATAATTTTGCCAGGGTTCCAACGGATTTAAAATTCCGGCTAAAATTACGATAAAATTTGTGTTCCGATTATGACTGAGTGCAATTCCGATGCCGGAATTCAGAGTTATCGGTGATGAGTTTTTACTGAAATATTGGTGCATAACATGCTAACAAAGAAAAGGTTGTATTTTTAGCTACCGGCTATAGAAATTTGTTTACTGATGCGCTACACTTAATATCATTTTGGACACAAACTATTGTACGGAAACTGTAAACAATAATGCAAACTGGCATATGGCAACAAAAGTAATAAACTTACTTTTAATAGTATTACTAAAACTTAAATTCCAATTTCCATTCCAGTTCCGACAAAAAATTTGATTCCGATTCCGCGTCCTACAAAATCTAGTTCCGGTCGAAACCTTGCTTCTTACTGACTGATGATGTGACTATGTAAAGTACCTGAATTTTACATTATTTCATTTTGAGGCTACCAATTTTAGTGGATATGGCAAAAAATTAGCTTATTGTCATTTACGTACTTAAAATAGGTAAAATTTAATTAACACACTAAGCTAGATTGAGGCATATATGCAATAACAAGGTCTTCTCTTAATCGGAACTATAACTTACTTTTGTTCCAAGAACTTTCCACGACGACTTGTCTGGGTTCACTTTGTGGGATAAAGGCAACTCGAGGCTGTATTCATCAGTGTCATTAACTCGAATTGCTGCTGTTAACTGAAAACGTCAATGTTTATCAACAGCCACAAGTAAAATAGCAGGCGTAGCTAATGCTGGATTGGATGCTGGTAGCAACGATAGAGCATATATATACTTCTAAAGATTTGGACAACCGACAAAATAAACATGCAAAAATTTTCAAAAATACAAAATTTTTGCTCGTTGATTATTATCTCGGAGCTTTCCGAAAAGAATTCCTGCCACTATCAAATCGCCATGGGTTGAACGCGGGGCCACCTTTGAAAAAGCCCCCCCCCCATTGGACATTTCATGCATAATAAGTAAGATGCTAACGATTTGTTGGTGATGTTGTTATTGTTTTGAATTAACAATATAGAGCACAACAGTAAACAACACATAAGTAATAAACCTGATCCGCCTGAATATTCACTACGCAATTTTCTTCCTTCGCATTTTTCACCATAATAGCAATCGTTACGTCGGACTCGGTTTGATAAAAATCGTATCTGTAGCAAACAATTGGCACTTTTGTCGAAACCTGTGCCACCTATATAACGCACTAACCACTAAGATTTAGCAAATCCAATTTTGGATACATAACTAGGATTGATAATACTCCGTACGCACAAACTTTCAAGCCGCAGTCGCTCATTGGGGTCTGTGGCAGAGGGCTGATGGCACAGGCTTCGACAACAGTGCCCTAATAAGCACTTTTGTCGAAGCCTGTGCTATCAGCCTTCTGCCACAGACCCCCAATGAGCGCCTGCGGCTTGAAAGTTTGTACGTACGGAGCATTATCAATCCTAGTTATGTATGCAAAATTTGATTTGCTAAATGTTAGTGGTTAGTGCGTTACATAGGTGGCACAGGCTGGGACAAATGTTCGTGGCACAGGCTGGGACAAATGTTCCGCGTAATTAGCCGGACCATCGGTGGCAACCGAGTCGTGCGCCACTACAACACAGAGACCTGTCCATCTTCCAACTTAGACCAGAGAGTGGACGCAATATGGTGCTGTACAATGCAATATTAAACCCGCTGGGGATCGAACCCGTTCTTACCGCTTCCAAGGTTCACGTTGGTAGGGTATATACCAAATGCTTATTTGTGCTGTACGACTTGAACAGCTCAACTGTTTCTAGAAGTAAAAAACATCGTTTAATGACTTTACATGAAATGCTGTGAATGGTGAAGTCATGCAGCGCAATGACTCAAGTAATTAATTGCATAGAAATTATGCAAATATACCTACCGAGGAGTTTTTTTGAAAGACACCGCAACAGCATTAGTGCCGTCTTGAGTTTCACTGGGACCCATAACTAAATTCTATGACGAAACCTGAAGCATACACAGTACGATACTAAATTTTCGCTTCCAGGCAACATACTCAATAGCGCAAGAAATCATAATATACGTATATTCTATTTTGACGCAACAAAAACCTTGTCTAGGTTAAAACAAAAAAGATAATAAAATTTAAAACCGTTTCTTTCTGAGCTTACATATTTTAAGTAGTATCACACGCAATCGTTTGCGTCACTATTGTCAGAAGCATATGTGTTAGTTCCACGTTAGTACGCGTGCCTAATGTGTGGTATGAAATGACAATGTTTTAATCGGTGGATTAGATACGACACCGCCGGTTCCGGCGAACTTGGAATTAGGACAGGACGGAAATGAGCGCGATTCTCCACATAAGATCGACATACATTACGCGTGTTGCAAAGATTGAGCGATATCGAACCAAGGGATTAGCCTACCTTGAATTTAAGTGGAGATTCGAAACTCACGTCTGTCCAGTCTGTCAGCCAAGGTAGGAACCGGGACATCAGACCTTTTTACTAAGCAGCTGGAAAAGCGGGCTAGAGCGGGGATCGAACTCTCAGCCTGCGGATTCTTAAAGCGAGAACTCTACCACTGCGCCACGTAGCCCGCTTTTCCAATTGCATTTTTCGTCGACTATATGTGTCGACCGTACACCACAATGTGCATTGCATTTATTGCTTATGCACCAGAACAAGCATGTCTCACGTGCTTACATGCCCTTGTTTTCAACAAGGTCGTCCCTTGACCGTCCATCCTATTTTCGACTGGATACCGTGTTCATAGCGCGACAGTTTACCATTGCGCTCACGGCGTGCCCCCATGTCAGTCAAGGTAGGAACCGGGACATCAGACCTTTTTACTAAGCAGCTGGAAAAGCGGGCTAGAGCGGGGATCGAACTCTCAGCCTGCGGGTTCTTAAAGCGAGAACTTTACTACTGCGCCACGTAGCCCGCTTTTCCAATTGCATTTTTCGTCGACTATATGTGTCGACCGTACACCACAATGTGCATTGCATTTATTGCTTATGCACCAGGACAAGCATGTCTCACATGCTTACACAGTCCCGGCTATCATGTTCAGTATATGCATAAACAAATATTAAACCAACTCGTAAAACAATGATAAAAGGAACATTCAGATTACCCTTACGCACAATTCAACTCAAGTTTGCTTACTTTGAATTTAGGTAAAAAATAAAATTCGTTTCCGTTGTTTAAAGAAACCTGTCAGTTAAACCCTATCATTTAACAATTACTAGCTAAGCGATTTGTTACAGTTTTCAACCATAACAACTTCGCAATATTAAAAGACAGTTGATAACTCTATGGCTGGATTGAATATACATGATTTCAGTTCAATTAAGCTGGGTTGCAGAGATATGAATTAAAAACCGACTCAACTGCGAGAACTCTTCAGCTAGCTTACCACTTAAACATCTGAAATATAGAGTTTGTTTCAATAGATAGCATATATTCAGTGGCGCAGATATTTACATAAGCGTCGAAAGAATGAATATTGCATACAAAATTGCTATGTCTTCATTTTTGCTGAAAATGTAATCATAGTTTTTTATCATTTCCCTCTCATTTACTTATGTAAAGATTTAGCTAGTTTTGTCATTTAAGCGTGGCAAGATTTGTAGTTATATGTTATATGCAAGAAATTTAATGTTAAGGAAGCAGAAATGTAGAAATAAAACAAATAGCAGGTTTTAACTTATTACAAGCTTTAACGGGGCGACGTTTTGTGTATTGTGGTGGTTTTTCTAACGTGTGAACTGTTTTTCTCATCAGCAAATTTCAGTTGATCGTCAATGGCGTTAGGTTCTTTGGTTGATTCGGAATATGACTTGATTGATCCAAATCCGGATATCTATAGTCTGTTTACGCAGTATAACGATATTTATTTTTATGGGATGTTGTCAGGCTGCGAAGTCAAATGGAGCCGTCGAATGACACTGTAAGTCTAATGTTTTAAATTATTTGCCATTTATATCATCTGGTACCTTTTTATAAAAATGCGGTGTAGAGCTTGGCATTTTAATTTAAACAACCGCAGAGCGAATGGAATCGCAACCCTCTGTGTCCCGTTTATGCTCATTAACCTGCAATTTGGGATCAAGTGTTCCAGCAAAACTTGCAAGTCGCCTAGGGCTTTTACTTTCATGTTGCAGATGCGCTGGTTTATGCCGATATCAGTTCCGCGCAGGGTATTGTTCAATTAGTCTTAGTCAACCTTTGTTGCAGTATCGACCGAGAAAAGATTTGGTTGAAACTCTTTTGGTGCGTAGAATTCGCTTGGGTTTGTTTTTGTGGGTGGAACGGAGTGTGACATGCGGATGCATGGAGGCAAATAATAACCTCATGCTGATGCCGTACATCGGTAAAAACACTGCTGCATATGTAGTGCCTTCATATGCAGCGGCAGTAAAACATTGAAGAACCAAGATACATGTGTATAATGTTGAGGTTCTTATAAGGCATAAAAACAGAAAAACTCAGCAGTTGATTATGAGGCTGCGTGGCTCAGTGGATAGCGCGCTGGACTGAAGAATCTGTCGACCGAGTTCGAAACCTCCTGGGAGCGTCCCTCATTTTCAGCTGCTGAGAACTAAAAACTGAAAAACTGTCGTACCCTAGCCTACCCAACTTATCACATGGTGACCACGACTGGACCGCAATGGCAAACTGCCGCGGTAGAACCCAATACATAAGTTGGCGGTCAAGGGACGACCTTGTAGAACAACCGGGGGATGTGACATGCGGATGCATGGAGGCAAATAATAACCTCATGCTGATGCTGTACATCGGTAAAAACACTGCTGCATATGTAGTGCCTTCATATGCAGTGGCAGTAAAACATTGAAGAACCAAGATACATGTGTATAATGTCGAGGTTCTTATAAGGCATAAAAACAGAAAAACTCAGCAGTTGATTGTGAGGCGGCGTGGCTCAGTGGATAGCGCGCTGGCCTGAAGAATCTGTCGACCGAGTTCGAAACCTCCTGGGAGCGTCCCTCATTTTCAGCTGCTGAGAACTAAAAACTGAAAAACTGTCGTACCCTAGCCTAACCAACTTATCACATGGTGACCACGACTGGACCGCAATGGCAAACTGCCGCGGTAGAACCCAATACATAAGTTGGCGGTCAAGGGGCGACCTTGTAGAAGAACCGGGGGATGTGACATGCGGATGCATGGAGGCAAATAATAACCTCATGCTGATGCTGTACATCGGTAAAAACACTGCTGCATATGTAGTGCCTTCATATGCAGTGGCAGTAAAACATTGAAGAACCAAGATACATGTGTATAATGTCGAGGTTCTTATAAGGCATAAAAACAGAAAAACTCAGTAGTTGATTGTGAGGCGGCGTGGCTCAGTGGATAGCGCGCTAGACTGAAAATCTGTCGATCCGAGTTCGAAACCAATTGGGAGCGTGCCTCATTTTCAGCTGCTGACAACAAAAACTGAAAAACTGTCGTACCCTAGCCTACCCAACTTATCACACGGAGTATACCCCACATATAATGTATATATAAATGCTTGTGTACTCTTCACTATTAGCCGTTTATTGAATTGTATTAGTTACTACGGGTATTTGTAACGCTATTAAAAATTATGAGTACTCAGCGTAATATAAAATCATATTTTGCCGAATGTCCGCCTCAAAAGAAGTCCAGGTCTTTACGTTTTAACATTGAAAAGTTTTGACCTAGAAAAGTCCTGGGAGGCCCCCAGCAAAAATTGGCTGGGGGGCATTTTGCTGGGGGGCGGCCGAAAATTCGCCGGGGGGCCTTTCCTGGGGGCGGCAAAATTTTCGCCGGGGGGAAAATGAAAATTTCGAAAAGTGCTACGGGGCCCCCGCCCCGCCCCCCGCTGTGGAGAAGCCAATACAACATACAGCTTCTAAATACGCATGCAAATTTTTAGTTTCAAAACTTTCGTTTGTATTTTTGCTAGCGATAAAGTACCGGCTTGTAGGCCTTCAAAACGGTTCATTTTTTGCAAGAGTACAGCAGAATAAGCTGGATTAAATGTTTACGATTTCAGTCGAATAAATAAGGTACGTAGTTAAGTGGGTTCTTTTTCCCTGCTCATGCTGATACGGCAGAAAAATCCCCCAGTCCATGCTCTAAAAACGTGCTTATGTAGCGTTCAATTGTATAGCCGTGCGTATTAATATAAGGCGTCCCACGCAGATAAACATAATAGAACACATTCCTCAATACTGCTCGTTGTAGCGTGGCTCATCAAACGTTTTTGGTATTTTGCTCATAGATGAATTTTTAATGGCCAAAACGAAACCATGTATAAAAAAATAAAATAGTTTTCCAAGCGTAAACACAAGTTGGTATTACTGCGAAAATAGAGAATCTTTTTCTAATCTAGCGAATATTATGCAAATGCAACGCTGTAATATGTATTTATCAGGGTGCAAAGCGGAACTGGATCGCATCGGAATCGGAACAGCAAATTTATACCGGAATTGTAATTAGAATCGGAACTAGAAATTTTGTGACCGTGCTGATAATTTTTATTTACGAATATAATATTGATTGAGCGAAGCGAAACTCCGAGCGAAGCTCGGAGTCTTGCGAAGCGTTTTATGTTTTGTAGTTTGGGGGTCGAAAGGTGGATGTCCGTCCGTCCGTCCGTCCGTCTGTCCGTCCGAAAAGAATCTCAGGAACGGCTGAACCGATTTTGATAAACTTTTTTTTGTTTGAAAGCCTATTATCCTGGGGTGTTAACCTCGCATTGGGGTTTGAAAATTTCAAGCCGTTTATTAGCTACAGGCTGATTTGCATAATTAATTAAGCCTAAATTAGGACTTTCGACAATATTTCACTAATTATTACAGTTAGAAGCAATCTAATTTTAGCATTAAAGGGTTTTTGGGTGCAAGGAATCTGTGTAGACTGTTTACAAATCTATAAAACGGATAATTGAGCAGTTAGCTAATAGATAATTTGCATATTAGCATAGTTTATAAGCCTAAATTAGGCCTTTTTACAGTATTTCACTATTTATTAAGGTTAAAAGCAATATAATTTCAGCACTAAAGGGTTCCTAGGTGCGAGGAATCTGAATAAATTGTTTACAAACGTCTAAAACTAATAATTGAGTAGTTAGCTAATAGATAATTTGCATATAAGCATAGTTGATAAGCCTAAATTAGGCGTTTTTACAATGTTGCACTAATTATTAGGGTTACAAGCAATCTAATTTGAGCAATAATGGGTTTTCGGGTGCGAGGAATCTGAATAAATTGTCTACAAACCTTTAAAGGCGATTATCGAATAGTTAGCTAATAGATAATTTGCATATTTGCTTAATTGACGAGACAAAATTAGGACTTTTTGAATTATTCCAATAATTATTAGGGTGGCTGAAATGTTTTTGCGTGCGAGGAATCTGAGGAAATTGCTTACAAACCTCCAAAACCGATAAATGAATAGTTAGCTAATAACTAATTTGCATATTACCTTAATTGCTTACGTGTGTTCGAGCTTCGCTCAATAAATGTAGTCCCACTACGACTGGTTATTATTATTATTTTGCACTAAAATTGTATAAAATTGTAAACACTCAATTAGGTAATAGCTTTTGAAAAACATTTTTATCAAAAATAAATGTTTGCATATTTACATTTTGAGAATACTTGAACCAGAACAAGTTTGATTTATCATGGTTATAAAGTGAAAATATATATTTCAGACCAAAACACCTTAATGAACCTACGCTTTTTTTATATTAACGGTGGACCCGTAGCCAGAGCGAGGCCAAGTGGACGTTCAGCCCTCGGATAGAATTTTGCCCCCACATGGACAATTTTCAACCTTGTTTGTAAGTCATAGAAAACCTTTGTATGCTCCTCCTCAAATGCTTTTAGGGCCACCCTTGCATATTTGCTTAATTGACGAGACAAAATTAGGACTTTTTGAATTATTCCAATAATTATTAGGGTGGCTGAAATGTTTTTGCGTGCGAGGAATCTGAGGAAATTGCTTACAAACCTCCAAAACCGATAAATGAATAGTTAGCTAATAACTAATTTGCATATTACCTTAATTGCTTACGTGTGTTCGAGCTTCGCTCAATAAATGTAGTCCCACTACGACTGGTTTATGGTGTCTGTAGGCTGGCAACAATTTTCAAAAACGTCGCATGAACAAATTGGCGAAGATTTCTGGTTCTGCAAAGCTAAACAACAATCAATTATTGATAAGTTAGCTCATCGGAAGCAATTTAATAGATAAATAATTAGGTATGTTGCGATACCAAAAATTTGCCGATGCCGATACCGATGCCGATTCTTATTTTGAAATTTTGCCGATGCCGAACCGATGCCGATGCCGATTCCAATTTTAGTACACCGTGCGTAATGAACAGATAGGATACTGCATTACATCATTATGTGAAAACTTAAACCCTAACCATCATATACGATTATAATTTTAGACGAACGGTTCATTTCAATTTATTTTTTCAAACACAGACGCACTAAAAGATTCAGTTTTGCTGACCGGTCACAGTAATAAGCGCCCACATATGAAACTGATAGCATTCAAACGGACTGTTATGTCCAAAAAGTATCGGCAAAGAATCGGCAATTTTTTTGCAGTGCCGATGCCGATATTCACTAAAACTGCCGATTATTACCGATGCCGATGCCGACTAATCTGCACATCCGTATAAAATAATGCAGAATTTTTATGCAACGCGTCACAAGTAGGATTAAAATTAAACTTTCAAAATTCCGATTTCTATTAATCGGAACTCGTTTTGAATCACAATTCTAATCGGAATAGGAATTCCGGTTGCACCCTGATATTTAATATAGGTTAATAGTGAAACAGGAAAATCAGCGCAATTTAATAGAGCAGATTTCGCACTAAGTTAACTTTGTTTTGTTAACTTAATTGACACAATTTACTTTGAATTTTTGTTTTTATTTTAGCATGAAATGATTCACGCATATTTATTTGTAACCGCCAATAATAGAGTACGTTAACGTCTGCAATATTTTTGAATAATGTTCGCGATCTAAGTCGGAAGTATATATACTTACTTGAATATGTACGTATTATTAAACCTAACTCTGTGAAATCTTTAGCGATCATTGAAAAACATATTAGTCGGCGTTATTAGCCTGAATGGAAGGAGACTTTTATTTGGCATTGCGACATACCCTATGGCATACGTATGATATATACATATATAGATTTTTGCAACGAATTTAAAAGTTTATTTATAAATTTATATATTATGTTTTGTGTTAGTTTAATAATTGACTACAATTAAGTTTGGTTTTTTAAATAGGACCGAGATGGTCATGGTCCAGAGTTTGTCAAACACATGAATCGTATCAATTCAGCGGCAGGAACAAACATAACAGTAAGTGGTGGTCGTAAACTATTACTGACGCTTTTGTTATGCTAACCTGAAATATTTTGAAGAATTTTACAAAATTTGTAAATAAAAGTTAAATTATTGTGTTTTTTGCAGTAAAATGTTATGTTGTACTCAGTATATATTTTAGATTTATCACAGTTTCCATGCCGAAGTTGCAGTACACAAACAACATTGGTGGCGATGTGATGGGCCATGCCGAAGCCGACCCCCGTATTTTGGATTTGTTAAGGTAAAATTTTCAGCGAGCTTTGTGTATGCTTGATTTTCATATGTATTATTTTATTACTATTATTGAGCAAAGCGAATCTCCTAGCAAAGCTCGGAGTTTCGCGAAGCGTTTTATGTTTTGTACTTGGGGGTCGAAAGGTGGATGTCCGTCTATCCGTCTGTCCGTCCGAGAAGAATCTCAGGACCGGCTGAACCGATTTTGATAAACTTTTTTGTTTGAAAGCCATTATCCTGCGGTCGCTCAATAATTGTAGTCCCACTACGACTGGTTATTATTATTATTATTACTATTGTTACTATTATTATTACTATTATTACTATTATGATTATTATTATTATTATGATTTTTCACTGTGCTTCATGTAAATGGCAGGGACCGTTTTACTGAAGGGAGTGGGGAAGCGGATGCAGCCCCTTCGAAATGTTTTGTAGGCAGTTTGGCCCACCTTCTCGGAAAAAATCCTCAGACACCAGTGATCAATGTATTCAGTGTAGAAAATTTTGATAACCGCGCCTCTCACGGTAGGATCTGTAAGATTTGAAAATCGTATATCCATAATGCGTTAATGCAGTAGCTTACCTACCTGTATTTCGTTCTTGAGTGGAATTCTTATTTTGTGATGTGTTTTGCAGCGTTCGATGAATCGCGCACCAGGACCTAATGACGTTTGGCACGTGGAGCATCAAAGAAATTGTGGTGGGAGTTTCATCAAAATCCGCGAACCTGAAGATTACAAAAAGAAATCGAAACTAGGAAAAACCGAAAACTCGAAAACAAGTCAGAAGCCACGCGTGTCACTGGGCGCGTTGAGTATGTACGATTTAAAATTAATTATAATTTAGTTTCTAAGCATTTAGTTTTAAATTGTATTTGGCTTTTCCATCGCGTTGCTCGCGAGATGTGTTCCAACCAGTCAGTGACCAACGATTTATTAATTTTAATTCTGTACTTAAGATTCGCTTTCTCCAACCAAAATTGATCAGTTCTTTAATAAAGTCAACAACAATGAACTGGAGCCACAACACGCGAGCATTCCTGGTGCATCCACGACATCTGAAACTAGCAAACCAACGAAATTTATGCCTTTCAGTGGCGCCGGCTACGTTTTAGGGAATGGTGCTAGCTCCCAAGTTGACTCTAGCCAAGCTACTGACCATAGACCGGAGGCTAGTTCTAGCAGCCAGGTATGTCTTGTTTCGATTTTAAAGTTACTTATTTTTAGTCAAAGAACTGGTTAGAGTTTTTGTGGTATTTTTAGTAATTTTACGGTGTCCGAATATTTTTAGTCAAAGAACTGGTTAGAGTTTTGTGGTATTTTTAGTAATTTTACGGTGTCCGAAAGTTGTTTTAAGGGTAATTTGCTGTTTTTTGAACGTTTTTTTAAATATCAGCAGGTTGTATCGGTATCTATCGTTTTTTCATTGGTCGATTTTTGAAAAACACAGCTTGTTTAAGATGTTGAAATTATACGTAACAAGTACCGGTTAACTAGATATTATAGTTTAAGGAAAGTGACTATGAACTTTGGCTGACTGTTTGCAGAATATTTTGAGATTTCAAAACTAAAATTTTGGTACACAAAATATAGTATCTTTTCCTCCCGGGAAAACCTGGATCCACCATCCAATAATCAGGCATATGATTTGCCGACAGAAACTTGTTCATATGTTTCAGATTTGTAATAATACCAATTTAAGACAACATAACCTTATATTTAAAGTTCGTTTTCAACAAAACGAAGCAAAGTAAAATGCCGAGATAATGGTTGGGTTTCTGAAACCCTACTTTTGGTACTTAAAAGTACGTGATAAATAATTACTTATACATTTTGTGGTTTTTAAAAGCGTACTGAAGTAAATACTGAAGCCGCTGACTAAATCTGATAGATTACAAATAAGCCGTTCAGATATACGAACTATGGTGCAACAGAATTTGCAGATTCGTGGTGCCTCATTAATATACATCGAAACTTCAAAACAATTACGTACTTTGTTGTTATGACAATGGCTCACATTTTACTTAAGTGAGCTACTTTAAGTATAAATCAAAACTTCAAAACTATTACGTACTTTTTTGTTATGGCAATGGCTCATATTTTACTTAAGTCGGCGACTTTAAGTATAAATCAAAACTTCAAAACTATTACGTATTTTTTTGTTATGACAATGCCTCACATTTTACTAAAGTCGGCGACTTTAAGTATAAATCAAAACTTCAAAACTATTACGTACTTTTTTGTTATGACAATGGCTCACATTTTACCTAAATCGACGACTTTAAGTATAACTTAAGTAAATAATTAAGTAATAAGATTTAGAAACCGAGGCAAACGAAAAAGTAATGGTTCTGCTTTATATTAAGAAGGCACCATATTAATTCGTGTTTCAGAAACCCAGCCATTCTTTGTGACTGTGTTTGAACTTGTGAACAGAGGTTTCATTCACCAAGCTGTTTTAGCAGATATCGCATGGTATTTGTCAGAAGTGTGGATAACTCAATATTATTAGACTCCTGTCAACTGATTTTTCATACTCACTTTGTAATTTCCTACCAACCGATTTTGTTTAAAATAACGTGTATAAATACGTATATATCAGGGCTGAATCATAACCGGAATTCTTGTTCCGGCCAAAATTCCTTCAAACAATGGATTCCTGTTCCTGTTCATACATTCAAATATACGAGAACTGGGATTTTTACGGGTTTGTGACAAAGTATTTCTAGCCATTTATTTAAATGTTGGAAAGTTTGTCTTTGAAAAATTGTTAATTCGACATGAGTGTTTTTGCAGTTACTTCAATTTTGATAATAAACTGTTTCCGTTGTGTTTTCACAAGACTTGATGATAAAATAGCTGAAAATTCGCTTAGGCCGTTTTAAAGTCCAACAGTAATTCCGTAATGAAAATTATTTCAAATTCCGGTCCCTGTTCCGGTTTCTGCAAAGAAGTTCAATTCCTGTTCCTGTTCCGGCAAGCCCGTGTTTTGCGTTGCTTCACGGAAAACCGAAAATGTGTAGGGTCATTGAAAACTGAGATCAGTTTGGAGTGCCTTGTAGACCCCACAAACCAGCATTACTCAGTGGTAGGTTTCTAAATATATAAACTATGTAACTATGGTGTTATAATTGACGTACAAAATTCAAGAGAGCACCGGCACAAAAGCTTGGCTATTTCGCAAACTTCGACTCTGGTTACTTGATGTACTACATATATATGCCGTAACCCAATGCATAATTCATCCCAATTTCGAATATTGGGCTGGCCGAATTCCGTATTGCTGCTGCAAGTTGGCGCCTTGTGATTGGTTACTACCGTAACACCATACTCAAATACTACATATTAGCTGATGCGAATACATCAGGCATCATTCCGTCTTGGGTTGTTAGCCCGAGCCGTACATAATTCCGCTTAGGACTGGCCCAATTCGGAATTGGGCTGAATTACGACGTGGGATACGACATATACACCGCAAAATAGATGCTACGCACTGTTGAGTATACTTCTCCAGGTAACAAAACAATACGATATGTAGATTCTAGGAAATCTGTAGTAAATTAATATAAATATCAATAGTTTACGTGCTGTATTTACTCTCATTATGGTAAGACCAATAATGCTTGCTCATGAGCGAAAGACCGTTGCTAGACGCAGAAAGCCAACAACGCCTAAGACGTTTTTTGAGCGATATCCCGTTTGGTCCGTCAAATGGAGAAGTAAACAAATTGACCGATTTTCGAACTGGATTTTACGGATGCTTGGAAGTGCACTTAAAGTGGTATTCAAGGTTCGTCGGTAAAGAATAGTATAAGTCTTGTCAGGTGTATTACTAATTTAACCAGTTTTCATTCCAATGATTATGTAGGGTCGCAAACGGGACACGTACTGGTTTGTTCCATAAAACCTGGAGTTGTATTGTCAATTTTGTGTAGCATCTGTCATCAATAAAATAATGTATTATCTTAAAATCAGCGAATGTGTAGTGAAAAGTGTGTCACATTGCGAAGGGCTTCCAAAATGCGATATCTGTTACAAACAACACGACAAATAGTAATTAAATATTATGCATGTTTTTGTTAACTTAAAAGTGAGAAAAAAGCAATAATTAATTATCCTCATTGAGACAGTACTTACAGCTGTGGTATTTGAATATTATGCAAGTATTTGTGCTTGGTTTCTAATATCAGCACGTCGTGGGTTCGAGCGCCACCGCAAGTAAAAATGTTCGTAAAGAGCTCTGTTTATGGTGCTGCATTTTGTCTTAAAATTACCTTTGCAATTAATAGTTTTGCGAGCATTTCTTTCAGGGCATATACCAGTATGTGACTAAACCTACCGATAATGCGACAATCTCAAGAACAGCACGACGGCTACGACATAGGAGCCACCGAGGTGGAGCGGTTGGAAATGGGCCAATCAAAACGATTTCGAATCAAGATAATCTTGGTTCACCTGCGTCAAAACGTAAACAACGCCCATTTGAGCCGTACGAATCGTTGTTTACTCCTGCGCCTGGTGCAACATTGCCAATTTCCGCTTCACAGCGAAAAAAACTTCGAATGCGATCAAATGAAACAATTTCAGATTATATGGAACGAATGGCGCATATGAGAAATAATGTAAGAGATGTCGGTATGAGTGATCAAAAAGTGCCAGAAGCCCAGGTCTCTCAGTCACGTTTGGTTATTGAAGAAATGGAAGGTACGGATAGTGAGACTGGTGAAAAATACGATTGGGAGTATGGTGTGAACGCCATACAGGGACCTGACGAATATAGTGAAGAGCCGACTGGCATAGACGAAATGCAGCTTAGGGAGGAGGATGAAATTTGTGGAACGCAATTGCCAAATATTACTCGACGGGGAAAGGCCTTGGTTGGGGGTGGTGGACAACCGAAGAAAGCTTCGAAAGTTGGAGATTTGGACTCGGAATATGGTGCTAATGTCTTAAAACCGGAGTGTGAGCAAAGTTGTGGGGAGGGGCCACTGGTTCGATGTCCGGTTTGCAGCGATGTGATTGAGCAAATTGTGATGAATGCACATTTAGACGAACATTTTGATGCAATTGGTGGGTCCATGGCAGCTGAGCAGCTGGAAAGTGTAAGAGTCAAAAGTGAGTGTGTAGACGAAGTGGAGGTTATTACTCTGAGAGGGGAGCCTGAACTGAATATGGATGAAATTGGACAGCATAGAGAACATAAGTTGGTAGGTATGGACAACGAACAAACTTGGGATACAAAATATGGTGGGTGCTCAGCTATGGCCGCTAAGGTTAATAACTGCTCTGCTGCGGGTATAGAAAGAGTTCGAGTTGATACCGATAAAAGCAACGAATCTGTATTGGAAGTTTCTGATTCGAAAAGTAATATTATGCAGATTAGCGGTCATAATGAAACGTTGAAACTGGAAGAAAAGCAAGAGAGCGATTGTGAAATTCGACCAATTTATGACAGCGGTAAAGTTGAGTGTCCTATTTGTTGGATGGAAGTTCCTGTCTCGGATGTCAATGCGCATATTGACTTGTGTGTTTTGTAGCTTGTTCTGTTTCGGAGCATGAGAGTGTATGAAAGGTTAGTTTTATGTGATGGTTTTATCTGGTGCTCCTATAAATTCGGTTTAATTTGACCATTTTTCGACGTTTTATTTAGGTTTTACGATTTCTGGCTCTGTGTTGTGTACTGAGAGCATCGTTAGCGACATAAGTGCATATGTAGGGCAGGATGCAACCGGAATTCCGATCGCGATTTGAATTCCGATTCAAAACGAGTTCTGATTCCGATTGCACCATCAATTGGAATTGGAATTTTGAAATTTAAATGTTAATCCTACTTGTTGTGATACGTTGCATAAAATTCTGTATCGTCAATAGTTTAACTTTACAGAACCAAAAATCGTCACCAATTTATTTATGCGACGACTTTGAAAATTGCTGTCAGCCAACTAACACCTTAAATCAGTATTATATTTGTTAATACAAATTATCCGTGCAGTCACAAAATTTCTAGTTTCAATTCCGATATAAATTTACTGTTTCGATTCCGGTATAATCCAGTCTTCTGCTTTGCACCCTGATGTAGGGCCCTTTTCAAATTTTTTCTTTTAATTATGAGTTATTTTAATAAAATGATTCGTGGATTTACACTGACTGGTAAGTTGTTGAAATCCTGATGTGTATTCATACATCGCTTTGAAGGCGTCAAATATTTAATCAGTATTTCATACGATTAAACTTCACTGTTTAGTATTTCAGTTGCTGTTTATTCTAATATACATAATTAAGCCATATTCCACGTTAAGGGACCTTGTTTTATCGCTTGATTGTGTATGTTTATTTTGATTTGACTTAAATTCATCATTATGGTGTCATCTATTTTACTATATGAATATCACGCAACATTTTGGTTGTCGAATGTTACAGAAAAGTTTTAGGTTACTTTGTACATGGTGCTAGATACAGCTGAGAATGCGGTCTCTTGATGATATGGAAAAAGAAATATAAGTGATTGGCTGTGAAAACAAATTAAAATGTCGCGTAATCCATGTATTCTCACTGTATTGAAATACTGTTTCGTATGTAAAACAAAATATGTTTGACAACTAATGTAGTGTCATTGTGTTAGCTTTTAGACTAAGTTTGCTAAGGTTTAGGTTTGGGAATATGTTTATTCTTACGCTGAGGCATTGAGTTAGAAATGTGTTTATACATTATTACGGCTCTTTATACGTTTGTCATGGTCTATATGATGTTCTTTTATACTTTAGTAAATGTAGCTGTTTAACATTTTTGAGCGATATCGTTGTTCTCATGGTACTACCGAAAGTGTACCTCCGGCTCCGACAGAAATTCGACCTTCGGCTCGGCTAGGATTTTGTCGGAGGTTCTGCTCTTAGTTTAATTTCCCCATAGGGATTTCACCCAACGGAAAGATAATCACTTGCCCACGGGAAAAACGGCGCTAAGAACTTATTTTAGTCACAGTTTGACTTTCCACATACGGATTTTGTCCCCCAAATACACAACTAGCTGGTGTATTTCTACGTAAAATTTGTCATCTCTGCGCTTCAGTTTAAGTTGGTAACTTCAGACAAATTGCTAGACGACAGGGTGCAACCAGAGGTGAAATATCGAAGCCGGAGGTCAACGAAACTTGCCGGAGCCGGTTGTGAGACGAAATTTTAGGTAGTACAAATGGTTAATTAGTTAATTTTAGCCAATATCTGCATTATGTTGTTGAGTTGTTTGGTTTTACACTAATTTTCTGCGAACTTTCGGAAATTCTTGCCTGAAAATTGTGACAAAAGTAAAACGAAACGCGCGCTAAACAGATAAATTTTGCGAAATTATGCAAAATTTTACTACCGAAATTGCCGGAACCTCCGGCAAAAATTCTGCCTGTGATCCGTAGGCCGATTTTCTGCCTGAGCCGAAGGCAGACCTCCGGTTGTACTCTGTTAGACGACAGTTATTAACGACATAGCTATATAATGTAAAAAGCGATGGATTAATATTTAACCGCAAAAATGGCTTTCCTTTTAATAAGAGCAAGGTTAAACAATTGAAAAAAGAAAGCTACGCTCAGCGCTTCATTTATAAGCATTTGTTACTCTACACAACAACAGGTGAGGTTCGTGAGTCTGAAAGCACCGTTTCTGCCAAGCTGAGAAAAATGAAACTGAACTGGAAATTAATGCTAATTTTTTACTTTCTAAAGTATTTTGAACATTGAAAAGATTGAAACCTAAAAACATGGTTTTTAAAGTTCGACATTTTAATATTTTTTCAATTAATTTTTTTTATTAAAATTTGTTGTTTTTCGAGATGGTTAAACCAAGCACTTTGGCAGAAAGCTTACTAAACATGGTGCTAATATTTCATGTTCTTTCTAAGAGGGAAAATGCTTATGGGCAAAATTCCAGTGGAGGAAAATTATATTATCACAGTCGGTTGAATTCTTCCGGGGAAACATACCAAGCTAGCAATCTGTCCATAATTTTTCTGGGAGGCGAAATCACAATGGGGGAAATTAAACTATAACACCGCACTTTATATGCGGGGCTCATGTTATAACTGAGACAACCTGGAACACGTTTTGTTTATTAATACAATAACGCGCAACATTTTGTGCGCACGTCGATCTTCTGTCAAATTCAAAGAATTTGAAGTGTCTGCTGTCCTGATGTGACATTCACTGTTTGTACTGCTATATCATGTATATATTCAGAATATTGTAATTCTAAGTTAAGCAGTACCATATAGAGCTCTTCACGAAAATTTTGCTGTGGATACGGTGGGGCTCGAACCCACGACGTACGAATTACCGGGCCCTTGTAAAGATCAGGAGCGGAACGTTTTTCTGTGGGACTAGAATAGAGTAAGCTTAAGATTTAGACTATTTTTTCTTGGCTCTCAGGTTTAGGAATAGTCTTACGTTTTAGGCTTACGCTTAAGAATATGCTTATAATACTGTTCCGCTTTTGTTCTTTATATTGGTCCCCATTTATAACGTGAACACCGCATTTGGCATTAAAATTTTGCATGTTTCGTTTAAACATTTGGTTTTTTGATGAAAGAATTGCCGAGATTTCATAAAAAATCAGCGTAAAGCAAACGATCTAACACATTACAGATATTTGCTAAAATTAACAATTTAAACATCTTGTTAACTACTTGATTTCGCCTCTGCCTCCGGCAAGTTTTGCTGACCTCAGGCTCCTGTATTTTGCACTTCCGCTGGCACTCCAAAAGGTCAAAGTAACTTTCATTACTTCGGAGTATCTCAGTTGGCTACGAGACGCCCAGTCGCCTTTGCCTTTCGTTCGCGTTTGCAATCACGATTACCATGTTGTTTGCCTGTGATCGCATTCTAAATGATTACTAATTAGTATACAGCTCGCAAAAATAAGCTAGAAAAAGTTTATTTTTTAAATATGTCATACTTTACCATAATAATTGATACAAACATGGGCTTTCTCACATACTGCTAAAGTCTGCTGCGAAATGAACAGTTTTCAACAGTATATTAATAAACATGTTTTAAAGCTCATTACTTGTTCATGAATTATTCAAAGATCCCGAATAAACACCCACAAATGAGTACAATAGTGACTCGAATAACAGTGCGAGACTGATAGTTATTTTGCATTTCCAAAGAATACCCCTGTTTTTCGGTTACGGATTACTATTTAACTTTAGTGCACCCCATGTAAGCTACATCCAACGCCCTTCGTTTTTATATTATATGATTCACTCAGAAACATATTTTGTTGATTGCTATTCGCCATTCACAAGGCTTCACAAACTGACAACACCTCCTGGTGATAGGTTCTGCTCAAGCTCAAAAATACTGGCCCAGTATTGGAGAACGTTCAGGCAAATGCAATTCTTCTTTGCTGCATCCCGAGGCACTTATCAGGGTGCCAAACGAAACTAAATTCATTCTAAATCGGAATCAGAAGTAGAGATTTTCAGACCCCTACTACTCCCACATTGCAAGTCTTATGATAGATAATTTCTGTCCAAGATTGCAAAATATTGTTTTAGTGGGTTCTTATGTGCTGGTTATGTATTACAGAGTTCACGTTATCATGTTATCCATGGTTAAAAATAGCGGAACTATTAAATAAAAAGTATTTGATAGCCTGCAATCGGAACTCAATTTTTAACAAAATGCCAACCAGAATCGAAATTTCAGTTGTATCCAGGCTCTGATCCTTCAAAAGCAACACGCTCACTAAAAGTAGACACGACATTCGCCTCTCGTCAGCAAATCTTGAAAAATAAAATGGTGATGATGACAATCACCAGTTTCTAATTCGGTTGTTCCATCAACCACACACCGCGTTCAGCCGCCACAATGCTTCTAAAACATAAATAATTGCTTTATTTTATCAATAAAACGACAGTTATTAAAGCTCGCTAAACCTTTTATTCAACAGGCGCGACGCACCTAAATGTTTCGACACCTACAAAAGCAACAGACAATCTAGATGGGTAGTAAAAGCTACATTATCAATTTATCTTCAAAAATTTTTGTGAAACTCGATACTTTAAAAACTTTTCAACGTATCAAACAATTTAAACGCAAAATATATACAGTCAATAATGAAGGAGTAAAGCGCCAACATAAATATCCAGCAGTAAATACATAGATATTGAAAAGGAAGAATTATAAAGGTTAGGTACGATGTAGCACCAAAAACTGTATCAATATGTTCAAAAACTACGTATATACAAAACCTAATAATTTCACAATATTTATACTTTGCAAGTTAGTTTGATCCAACATCTTTTGCCCAAGTATTTTATATTCAAATTTTTCAACTCCAATACAGTACGTATATGAATTGTATATTCCGCAATTAAAACGTATTGTTCAAAAATGTTATTAAAACCGCTTTAAACTGAACGCAAAACAAGTTACGCAACAATTACTGTTCAGCGCAGAAACCCGGGCTAGCATAAATATATAGTAAGGCAAGTATGCCTGAAAATGAATCGCTTACTTTGAACATTCTCAACAAACAAAACATTGTTGACGGTCATTGAATAAAGTCACGTATCAGAAATCACGCCTCAAGCCTGAAAACAAAACATCAACAATGATATAAAACCTAACGTTCTTAGTAGCCCGGCTTGAGTTCTGGTATACGTAATATATAACACACACTATATGATGCATGCATAAAGATACTTCCTAACATATGACAGGCTCCATAAATATCTGAATAATAAGCTGAACAAAGTGTTAGATATATACCTTATAACTGAACCACAGCGCTGCATATCATTAAAATCAACGTTAACGTAACCTCAACTACTAACAATCCCATTCGGTTTGAAAGTCTAGTGTGATATCCAAAGCACTCTTAAAAGGTATTTTTACACCATGTTTGCCGCTTACTCTGCTAATTTCAGCTTTAAGGTTTCGACAGTCTGAGTGGCGAGCGCCATGCGATTTTGGTGTGACTGTGCTGTTTCTTTTAACATTTCTTCGCGCTGTTTACGGCGAAATGTTGAATAATACGATATTCCGTTGATCTCAAGATGTAATTTAATTAGTTCCATGGTAAACCCAACGCTGAATCCAACATTACACGCGATTAATGTGAACGGAATTCGACGATAATACCGCATAAATGTTGCGTATGGCGAAACATGAACCTCCTGGCGAGGTAGCATATTATTTAAATTTCAACAACAAATATGTATGTACTGTAATCTACAAATGTGCTTGATAACTAATGAATGATTTTCAACAAGCTTGATAGTCAGCGCAAGGACAATCACAATACAATATTTTTCCGTTTTCTACAAATTTTCAACATATCCCACTAACAGTTCAGTTCAACAAATACGGGATGCATTATTAGAACGCGTTTGTAGCTTAACAATGCACAAATGTTTTCCAACGAAATTCTTGCTATAACACTGCTAGACCACATAAACACTGTAGCTACGTTATTTCGGCGTTTAGAAGAATACACTCCTGTATCAGATTTGACAAACAAATTAATCTGCAAAGATAGTTCCTGTTATTGTACAGTTTTCGCTGTACTTGCAACAATACTTGACCGTACTTTATGTTCACCCGCTTTGTAGATCTTTGTCTAAGCACGTGTATATAATAAACTACTCCTGGGTAAGAACCCATGTCATTTTCAGGAACTCTGTAGGAAGGCGTTTATATTTAGAACTTGCCTTTTTGCAGAGTTCAAGGACAACACAGACATCCTGCGTAGAGGGTCTCATATGTCGCTACACTCACAGAACACACTGCATAATATGTCCTTATGCGCGCATTATTACGTGGATTATCCATTATTGATAGTGCATGTAAGCAGACATGATTAAGGTCCAATTCGGCTGTTAAGTCGAAATTTATGTTGACTTGTTTGCTTTATGTCAAATCAGGGCAAATTAATAAAAATTTCTGAGTGTCAGGATGAATTCAAAGATGATTGAAAGTTCGATTTCGGCTTTTGGGTCGACATTTATGTTTAAATTGTTTGCTTTATGTCAAGTCAGGGCAAATTAACAAAAAATTTTTGTTGCCAGATTAGTCGATGTTACCGGTTGACCGGCCCATACCGCTTTTCCGCCGGATATTGTAAAGCTTAAACATTCAAACCAATTTTTTTTGCGAGCTAGATTTTATGTACGTCTAGTCGCAGTTAATAAGCTTTATCCTTACGCTGAAACTTTAGACATAGGCTTGCGCTTTTGGCTCATGAATATGCTTACTAAAAGTGATTACTAATTGTACAACGCTCAAAGCACAACACAGTGGCTCGGTGTCCAGCGCGGTTGAACGCAAGCTTTCAGATTTGTTTTAAGTTCACAAACAGTTTTCAATTTAAAACATTTGGAGCTGGAACGGAACGAATTGCATTGTATGTGAAATTTACATTTTTTGCCGTTCATGCTCAAAGCAGTTTTCGAAATAGTTCACAGCTCGTTTCTACTGCATCAAAAGCGGGTAGTTTTAGATAAACCTACAGAAGCAAGAATTATGCCACTTTCCGATTTGCGCAACCTATTAAAACAGACCGTCATCTAAACGTTTGGGCTTCAATTAAACAAGTGGCTAACTTAACTTAGCATAGATTTCATTGCCGAAGAAAGCGTTTTTAATTTTAAAACGTGTGACATTGGAGCAACAAAATTCAATTTGAACTGCCTTTGCGTATTTCAAATGTATTGAGTTTCGTGTTAGCACTGACAGCACGCAAGAATTTAAAAGGAGTAAGATCTTCATCTAATCAACTAAACATTGCGAGTTGGTTTATTCCGCCTCTAAGTACTCACTTATAACAAAAACTCAGACTAATTAATTATTCAACTATCAGGATACCATCCAGTATCCAGAGTTGATTAACAACTCAGAATATCGTCCTGATTGAATTAATCAACTCAGTGTAAAGTTCATGATGCGAGTTAAAATCGTGAGTTAATGTTTCTCCTCACAGTCTGAGTTTATGCTTAAAAACAAACTCTCAAGACTGAGCTGAATTATATAGGCCACTCTGTCGAGTTAAAATTCAACTCACTGAAATTTTACAGGTCTAAAGTATACTATATCTACTAATGATTCCGTGGAGAGACTTCGCTATACATCATCTCCTATTCGAAATTTGGTGACCAACAACACATGATACACCAACAGGTAAATTGCTTTATATATACCTTTTAGAATGATTTTCCCTGAATCAGTCTCTATATCAATTCCAGTATACCAATCTGTTTACATATATCATAGACATGCTGTGTATCCAATAGAAACCAGAGATGCTTTTGTGTCTATTGCTAAACATTTGCCATCAGGTTTAGGTTTATAATTTGGCAATTCCATCATTCAATAAAAACGATATATATATATATATATATATATATCTATATATATCTATATATATATATATATTTAAATATTTATAATATATTATATATTTTTTCGATTTTGTAATTATCTTTTTTCAATATTAATTTCACACTTTTAAATTTAAGACATAAATGCAAAATATTATCAAGTTTTTATGGCTCAGAAATGGTTTTCATATGATGGCTTTGTTGAAAAGTGTTCGGTTAAATAATTACGCAGGGCAGACGTTGTTTTAATCGTTGTTCGAAAATTTTTTCGTTCGCTGTTCTGTTTGACGAACTGACAGATCCAAGATTTCTGGGTTGACGCAATATTGGTCCTATGTGATGAACTCGTCAATCGAGTTTACTCCTATTTTCGAGGTCGTGCGATCTTTAGTTAATTTTAAGGTTAAAAATGTCTTCTCTAAGGTCAATTGTATAGTAAGCTGTGCTAAACAAAAATGGGCCAGTATCGACACAGTGCAAACAAATGGTGAGTGAAATTGTCTCTCTCCGAAATAAGCTTTTCGGGACTACACAAATTGAGTCAAATTCGAATCCGCCAGCCTTTTCGACTCACCCGAGTTTTTTCAACGAGTCGAATTTGACTCTGGCGTAGTCGAATTTGACTCAGTTCGTTTTCGACTCACCCGAGTCGTTCAACGAGTCGAATTTGACACTGGCGTAGTCGAATGTGGCTCAGTTTGTGCAGTCCCAAAATCTAACTCGGAGAGAGTCAATTTGACTCACCATTTTTTGCTGTGTAGGGAGACCAAAGGTGCTCAGTATACCCTGAGAGAATTTTGACCCCCACCCCCAAACAAATGTCATCCTTGTGAATATGTCATTTTTGACTCACCATTTTTTGCAGTGTATACAGCATGATACAAATGGCCAATGTGATATATGCACACTTGGAAACGTGAAAAATTAATTAGGATATGCGACTGTTTTTTAAAAATTGCCATATTTCAAAAACTTTTTATTGCCGAAAATACCGGAAAATTGTAACACCGGAACCGGATAGTGCAAAAATGTAATTTTTCTGCCAGATCCCGAATTCCGATTGCACCTAATTTACAACCGCATATACAGTAATGTGTAAAATACAATATTTTGCAAATTTTGGAATATCAATTTTTTAATCAAATTTAACAACTAAAATTTCTTTCTTTTGCGGTTCTGTCTCATACCGCGCCGACCTACCACCCACCCACTGCCCACATTGCGACTTACGTGGGGCAAAACTTTTTTTATTCGCAAACGCGGGTACGGCATCTAAACGCAGCCGAGAGTGAACATTTCTCGAAAATTCTTAAAATCAAAACTTTTTACTATAGGATTTAAAATGCTAAAATTGCGTTTGTCTTCTCGTTCGCTTTGCTTGTGTGACGTTTTTTCACTGTATTTTTTTTGTGCCCTGGTATGACCCTTTTGTGGACGGATCGGCCGCTGCGACTCCGCCTTCGAACATCAATATTACACAGCATATGTTTCATATATGATTTGAATTTTTTGTTAAATTTTTCAAAAAAATATTCCATACGCAAAATTTCGTCACTATTCATTATTAATGTTTTTCAGAACGAAACATTTTGTTGGGGGTTTTTTAAGTATTTTAGAATTTTTCTACTAGTTTACTGCTGTAGTGGCCCGAATAAGAGGGGGGACTGATATTTATTTGGCCTCTCCAGAGGGAACCCGCCTGTTATTCGGTTACGGACTGTTTATTTTCATCCCGTTCTTCGCCACCCTTCGTTACTGATATATCGGGTATTGCAAATATCCGTTGAATTAAACGTTGTTTGTGTTGTGTCAATAGTTTGAGCGATAATACAAGGTTATACTTTGGAGTGTATATTCAAATTTAAGTACGCTTTAAAGTTTCAAACTCAAATTATTTGGTCCTGGAGTCATTTATGCGCTACAATTAGGGTTAATTGACAGTTATGGACTCTAATTAAGGTTTAGAGACTCTATCCGCTTACGGACTCTTATTAGGGATACAGACTCCTATTGATTGGGACTCAAAATGGGGACCCCTCTTATTCGAGTCAATACAGTACGCAACTTGCTCGATATATAGAATATACGGAAAATTAACCTGAATTAAACTTATAATGCGCAAAAATTAATGCACAACAATCGGCATGCAAATTTTCTTTTCACAGAACAATAATATATCTATTCTAAAAATATTGTAAACAAAGTAATGCTGGAATGTTGCCCAAAATACGCATGTTAGGCATTCGAGTTTTAATATGTAGGTTTCAGTTTTACACTGCATAATAGCAACTTTAACTGTCAGGCCCGTACCCAGCTTATCTTGTTTTATAGGGGGATATTAGGGATTTCGATGACTCACAAACAAGGTTGACAATTTTCTAGGGACGACAAAATTCTTCCAGGATAGCTGAGCTCACCTGGCCCTCACTCACTGGCTACAGGCCTGCTCTAACTATACGTAGCGAATAGACTGAGAGTTCAATAGAATGGCAAAAATTTATAGCACTAAATGTATGTTTTGCAAGAAATTTCACTTGATTCCAAGTAATGTGTATATCTCTTCGCATTGTCTCTTGTATACTTTCACACAGGGCCCGTAGCCAGCTCACCTTGCTAGGAGAGGGGGCTAAAAATCAGGAGGGGAATACACGAGATTTCACTAGTTTACAAGCAAAATTGAAAATATTGTAGTGGAGCCAAATTTTTCCACGGGGGGCTGAGCACCCCTTGCCCCCCCTTGGCTACAGACCCGCTTTGACGTCGTTTAATACATAAAATGAACACAAATTTATGAATGAAACAAGCCTCATTGATAGCATTTTCGCAAAATTTCAAATTACTAAACAGAGAGGTCTCGTAATGTGAGGTTGTTAATATAGGAAATGTTGAATTCCGAGAATTTCATGGAAACTATTTCTATACAGATTTAGAATTGGGTTTTAAATTCATTTCAACTGATGCAGCATAGTTCGCGTAGTATTGAATGAAAATTCCTCAATGTCATGCGTATACCAACCACACTGTAAATTACTATGAGTTGATGAACCAATTCAGCTTGCGAGTTGGTTATTTCTTATTTAATATCAGTAAACATTAACTCACTCTGAGTTGAGTTGATTCTCAATCTAGTTAGTTACTGTGGGTTATTATTAACTCAGAATTAATTCAATCAATTCAAAATTTTTTTTTCTAAACCCCCCCCTCTCCCCCCTTCTCTTTTCAATATGTTAATCTGGTAATTTAAGTCGTAACTAATCTTGAACCGTAGTATTTATAGTTTTGATTTTCATAAAGTTTAAGTCCGCGTACGATAAGTAATTTGGGCATTGTTGCAGCTAATTTTTGTGCTTTACAATTTTACAGAAACGCAATTTTTATAAACACATTCTTAATTGGGTACTGGAGTTGCGAGAGGTTTTCGTTGATGAGAGACACATACGTAACGTTTAACTCGACCTTAAACTGTAGCAAAACAGCTCAAATATGATCCAAAAGCTGCTCAGTCGACAGTAGTTTGGCCAATGTCAAGAACAGGAGCGGAACCCTAAAAGCCTAAGCCTAAGCCTAAGCGTAAGAATGAGCATATTCCTAAGCTTAAACCTAAGCCTAAGCCTAAGCCAAGCGAAAAATAAATCTAAATCTTAAGCTTACTCTTTTCTAGTCCCACAGAAAAATGTTCCGCCCCTGATGTCTACATGGGTCTGTAGTTTTAACGGGTTCTCAAGAACGTTCCAGAAGACTCGACCAAAGCCAAATTGTAAATTACAATGGAATTCAAAATTAGCGTTTGACTTCTTGCTCGATTCACATACGCGGTTTTCTCAACATTTCTAAATGTTTTGGCTCATAATTTCCTTGAAATTGGTTTATTTCATGCACTAAAAGTGGGAGCAAAATGCCCAACCTTGGGTCTCTCGCTCGACCATCTTTGATCGGTTGCCATTGAATGCGGACTATTGGACCGTCGTTTTCCTTACCCACTTTGTATCAGGACTCGTTTGGTCGCAGCTAAAATAGTTTTTTCAATATTTGACTCAGTTTGTGTAGTCTCGTAGAGCTTATTTCGGAAAGAGTCAATTTGACTCACCATTTTTTGCAGTGCAAATAGCTCGTGAAAAATGGCTGTTGGAACATTTTTTGAAGAAAAACAATTTTTAAAGTTTTATTACAGTTTTGTCAATCAATTGCCTAATTGAAATCGATAAAATACTATTTTATTAATTTTATTTACTTATATGAAGAGTAAATAATAAAATAATAAAACAAGCAGCACTCAAAAGAAGCACGAAGACGAGAAATTTAGTGAAAACGCGTCAAACTGATATAGTGAACTCAAGCAGTTGTTGTCATAATCAAATCAACCATCAACGTATGGCACTCACTTGGACTGAATTCACTTGTGTGCTGGAACGAAAATATTAACAGATAATATATCTAGCACCATGTGAATTCAGGTCAAACAGTGCCAAAATGGTTCAAAATGAGACACAACTCGAAACTTCAACGTATTTTACTCTGGTGTACGCAAGTTATTGTGGATTTTGCATTTAGCGACAGGTTTTCATGATTTAAAAGCTATAGTGATGGATGTCGGATATTTTTTTATATACAGGGGTTATCCGAAATCTGCAATGCCGGCCGCTGGAAACAGGTAAGGTTAAAATGATCAGGGTAATCGAAAGTATAACTTTTGAAACTTGTAAACTCAGAATCTAAACAGATCAAGGGACAATTGATTTGTCATTTTTCGAAATATAATATTCCTGCAGTAGGATATAACCGCACTGTAAATTCCTGTGAATTGACTTTAACTCAGAATGAGTACAATCTACTCAGAAAGGTTGAGCTCTGAATTAAGGCTTTCAAAACCCGGAATGGTGAAGTGATTGAAATCATTCTGAGTTAATTAATCAACTCAACTGGAATTAAATCAGCTTTGAGCGATTTGATGTTTTCTGTTATTAACTCAGAAATAACCAGAAATGACTAATTCGCACTCTGCGTTGATTACTCAACTCGTCAGAACTTACAGAAGCAATGAGAACCGATTAGCGCGAAAACTTGGTGGCAGCAACCTTCCGTCCTCAATTCCTTTTCTAATTTATCAACTAACTCAGAATTAAATCAGCTCAGAGTCAGTTAATGTTTACAGTTATTAAAACTCAGAAGTCATCAGAACTGACTAATTCGCTCTCTGAGTTCATTAATCAACTCATTAGAATTTTACAGTGTTGTAGGTATTTTCAACGTTTTTAATATCAATTTGTGATAAATATTTGTCAGGTGAGCGGTGTTGTGTAAAGCCTCAACGCAGGGTAAATTAATAATTACTGTTTTAACTCAGAAATAACCAGAAATAACTAGTTCTATCTTACCTAATTAATCAACTCAATGGTGTTTACGGTGTGAGCCGATTCAACTCAGTATTTTTATGCTAATTAATATAGAGCTTAGCTTATTAACCTGAAACAAATACTTCACAATGCAAAAGATGGATCAGGGTACTAATATTTTAACCCGATCTGGTCTTTATCTACTACACTGTAAATTTCAATGAGTTAATTAATCAATTGCAACGGAAAGTTCGTTATTTCTGAGTTAATAACAGTGAAATTTAACTCGCTCTGAGTTAAGTTAATGCACACTCTGAGTTGAGTTAATGCTCACTCTGAGTTGAGTTCGATTCCAGAAATATTGATTAATTAGATCAGAATGCGTTGTATCAATTCAGAATTATGAGTTCTGATAGTACTAACTCAGACTGTGATTCACCGCAGTCTGAGTTGAAATCAAGGCACTGGAATTTATACAGTGATTAATACGCGTACTGAAAACTGAATCCAAGACAACGACAAGAAGATATTTGGGATTGAACATTGGGGTAGAAATTGAAAAACCGAACGAAAAGAATATGCAATATTTAAAAAATATCTTACTTTTTGGCATATATTTTATCCATATTTACTTTGATGAATATATTTATAATTTTATTAATATAAAATTTTAAAGCAGTTTATAATGCGAATTGGTCATTTCTGAATTAATATCAGCAAGAGTGTATAATATAGGAAGAGTGTGACACTATGCATACGACACGTATTAGCGTGTGTAGTATCACGCGGACCCTACTTTGTACTTTCAATATGCATAAACTATGCGACGTTACTGAAATCAAACTGTTGCAGCTGTAGTTAAGACCCCCGGGGTAGCATCTATTAAGGTCCGCGTAATATCACGCAATATATGTGTATAGATGGAGAAGTGTCATACTCTCCATTATACACTCTTGATATCAGTAAACATTAACTCACTCTCAGTTGAGTTCATTCTCACTCTGAGTTGAATTGGCTCTGGATGAGTTTTATTAATTAATCCAGAATCAATTGACTCAACTCAAATTTACGTGTTCTGATAGTCCTAACTCAGACTGAGTAATTCACCGCCGTCTGAGTTGAAATCAACTTACTCGAATTTTTACAGTCATACCGCGTGGCGAAAAACGAATCCAAGACAAGGAGATATTTGGGATTGAACATGGGGGTCAAAAATTGAAAAACCGAACGAAAAGAATATGCAATATTTAAAAAATATGTTACTTTTTGGTATATCTTTATTCCATATTTACTTTGATGAATCGATTTTTAATGTTATTAATTAACCATGAGCAAATAATGCATATTTCAACAAGAGTATGCAACTCGGTACAATCAGTGTCGGAAAGAATATACTCAGCACGCGTTGCATTTTTGACCTCACCCTCGAAATTTCGAGGGTGGGGTAGTTGAATGAAACCATGAAAACAGACAAATATATACTGTTACGATGCATAATGTAAAACCTTTACTCGTTTTAATTGTTGATTCAAATTTTGTTGTGTTCTGTAAGCGGTTGACAAATTTAAGGAAGGTATGGACGCACCGCAACGCGCGGTGGTACATTTCATGCCATTAATATTTTAGTAAGTTGCACACTCTTGTTCAAAGGGCTGTCGTCATCGACTCTTGGTGGAATATATTTCTACTAAGATATGCAGTTAGGGAGAAATCTGCTAAATTAGTGCCCAAGTGGAATTAGGAGCTACGCGCCGTTGGAAACACAACTCAAGAGCGATAAAGTAGGTTTAGAAACAGATTTTGGAGCAAACACGTGCAACACCAACATTCGTGACAATTATCGGCAGCCATTTATCAATATATATTACGTTTAGAAATATGTTTTTTGCAACTGTCATATACACTTGCTCGAGACATTTTTTATTGTTTATATATCAAAGTTGCGACCTCTTTCTTCTTTTTTTTTTTTTTTTATTTTTTATTGTTTATATATCAAAGTGCAACCGGAATATGCCAGTTCCGGCATTATTTCGCCTTCCGGTTCCGGTAAATTTTTACCTGAATTATAAATTCTGGTATACTTTAGAAATGTGTTTTTGCAACTGTGATATTCACTTGTTCGCGGCATTTTTTATTTTTTATATATCAAAGTGCAACCGCAATATTCCAGTTCAGGCATTATTTCGACTTCCGGTTCCGGTAAATTTTTACCGGAATTAAAAATTCTGGTATACTTTAGAAATGTGTTTTTGCAACTTGCCAACACCACGACGCCACCCCCCCGTAAATTTTTACCTGAATTAAAGTTCCGGTTTTTTCCTTCTTCTTTTATAAATTTCTGGTATACTTTAAAACCCAACCCCACGTATACTTTAGAAATGTGTTTTTGCAAATGTGATATTCACATGTTCGCGGCATTTTTTATTTTTTATATATCAATGTGCAACAGCAATATTCCAGTTCAGGCACCCACAAACACACCCCGCATTACTATATCAAAGTGCAACCGCAATATTCCAGTTCAGGCATTATTTCGCCTTCCGGTTCCGGTAAATTTTTACCTGAATTATAAATTCTGGTATACTTTAGAAATGTGTTTTTGCAACTGTGATATTCACTTGTTTGCGACATTTTTTATTTTTTATATATCAAAGTGCAACCGGAATATTCCAGTTCAGGCATTATTTCGACTTCCGGTTCCGGTAAATTTTTACCGGAATTAAAAATTCTGGTATACTTTATGCGGGGTTCACGTCATAACTGGGGCAGTCGGGTCACGTTTTGTCACATGTTATTCGACATCAACATAAATTTTTGTTACCATCATATGATACGGACAAGTAAAAGTCGAATATCATGTGATATTGCTATACAAAGCACGGGTATTCATGTTATCTCAGCAAAGAAGTGTTCGAATGTCACGTGACATAATCAGACATATTGTTGAATATCATATGATATTCCAAATTAACAGCATATATGATAAGATATTCAAAGACGGATTTGGAGTATCATATGAAATTATTCCATTAGGAAGTTTAAGACTTATACAATCCGCTAAAATTTGGAATATTCCCTCCCAAATTCGAATTTTTCTGCCAAAATTTGAATTTTCCCGCCACATTTGAATTTTTGCGCCAAAATTTGAATTTCCGGCCAAAATTTGAATTTTTTCACCTGAATTTGAATTTTTCCGCCAAAATATTGAATTTCCCGCCAAATTTTGAATTTTCCCGTCTAAATTTGAATTTGCCGCCAAAATTTGAATTTTCCCGCCAAAATTTGAATTTCCCGCCAAAATTTGTATTTCCCGCCAAAATTTGAATTTCCCACCAAAATTTGAATTTCCCGCCAATTACATGTCGATTAGTATCATATGATATATAACCAAGTTATGCAGCTGACTTAGTAGACATTTTCAAAATGATCATATGATATTGACAGACAACGTAGGGAATATCATATGATACTGAAAGACAAAACGTGACCGATACGTGATGTTAGCAGACAACCACTGTTTTTGAATATCATATTGGGTTACATCGCACACAAAATGTTACCCAATATATACATCGTGACAAAACGTGGCCCAGCTGCACCATTTATAACCTGAACCCCGCATTAGAAATGTGTTTTTGCAACTGTGATATTCACTTGTTTGCGACATTTTTTATTTTTTATATATCAAAGTGCAACCGGAATATTCCAGTTCTGGCATTATTTCGCCTTCCGGTTCCGGTAAATTTTTACCGGAATTAAAAATTCTGGTATACGCGAATCCACGGGGCGTAGTGGGATTAAAACTTTATTATTGGGGGGCGGGTGAATATTTCAAGGGCCTGAAGAGACCCATGTCCACATCAAGCTACTGGCCCGGCTACGGATCTGAGTTTGGTTGACGTTTAAATCTCTTAGCTGGCGAAACAGTTAGAATCTAGAATTCTGTCTATATTCAGTTAAAAAGCAATCATCTTAGACGTGCCAGCCACAATCTGAGCTCGAGAATGTGCAAGAAACACATTAGAATTCTTTGATATATATATATATATATATATATATATATATATATATATATATATATATATATATATATATATATATATATATATATATATGTGTGTGTGTGTGTGTGTGTGTATGTAAGAAAAGGAGACAAACTTTGGCAAAAATTGAAATATGGCGGAAGTATTTTAAGTTCTTTTTTTAAAGTTTGCCCGGTTTTTATGAGTCTGAAACTTTGAATTAAAAACAATTTTATTGAGAAGATAATTATAAGTATTTTGACGGATTTAGAAATTTCTGACGTGGGAGTGCACGCGAAACATACCAGTGAGAAAAACGTCTCGAGAGAAGCGAGCGAAAAGCCTATCGCAATTTTAGCACCACAACAAATGTTAATATACGAAATTTTGGTTTTGATCCCAGTTGGAGGGAGCAATGACCCGTGAAGCTCCAAGTCGAACAATTACAGTAAAATATGAACGGCGAAACAACGCAAAAGTTTTATTCAACTCAACTCTTGAGTAGCGTAATTTCTTCAATAATTTTAGTTTAAATTTGCAAAATTACTACAGTAAATCTAAGGAAAATTTGATCTTTTTATAATTAATTACAATTTAATTTCTTAAAATAAACTTTTTCATTTTATAAAATACACTTCCTTGAGGCGGTTCGTACGGTACGTTTCCATGAACTACAGGCTTTCGTCTGTGATGGTTTTGTTTCAAATATTTATTTTTTTTCATTTAAATTCTCTCAAATTGCCTTAGGAATTTAAAAATCGCAATATTAAAAATATTTTTTTTGTTATTTTTGTAAACATTTATTTTAAGAAGCTTTTGTTCTAATTGTATGTCTTAGGGCAATACTTAGTTAATATTAAATAGCCTAATGCTTACAAATCAGCTATATTCTGCGAGGGTGGGTATAAATTGGTTTCAACGAATGTTTATGTTTCGGCAAAAACACTAGTTTTCGAAATTAAAAGCTTTCATATTACACAAGTAGGGTGCTAAGCGGAACTGAATTATATATTATTCGAAATTGAAACAGCAAATTAATACCTAAACTATTTTAGGAATTGTACATGATTTTAAAAAGTTTAAACAAAACCTACTATAAGCCCTATGGCCCATGTAAGAACAGGGCCGGTTCGTTTTCCGGAGGCGCTGTGACAGAGTCAGTTTAAACTTTAGACTAATTTTTTTGCTTAGGCTTAGGCTTACGCTTGGGTTTAGGCTTTGGAATAGGCTCATCCATACTTTTAGGCTTAGGCTTAGCAGTATGCTTATACTAGTGTTCCGGCCTTATTGTATACATGGACCAGCCCTATTCACACGTGCAAGTTTTTGCAACGAGAACTCACAGCTGCAATTTGCGCAAAATACTTGCAGCTGCAAATTGCACAAAATACTTGCAGCTGCAAGTATATACAAGAAAACATCATTTTCATTTTGAATCTTGACATAAATCTATGCGAATAATTTTCTGGCGATTGCAATGAACATCAACCATAACCTATGAATTATCGAATCAGCCTATGGCGATGAATTAATTCGACGTGTAAGGTTATTCATACCGATGAAGTACTTCTTAGCGTATATTCAGCTTGCATGCGTCAAATTGACTCTCTCCGAAATAAACTCTACGGGACTTCACCAACTGACTCAAATTCGACTCCGCCAGAGTCAAATTCGACTCACTGAGTCACCCGTATGACTGTGGTGGAGTCGAATTTGAACAAGTATACGCATACTTCACAGCATTAGTCTATAAGTCTAAGCTTAAGCGTAAAAATAAGCGTATACCTAAGTATACGCCAAAGCCTAAGCATAAGCATAAGCAAAAAGATTAGTCTAATACCTAAACTTACTCTATTCCAGACGCACAGAAAAACGTTCTGCGCCTTCGCTGTCCGTGAGCCCGTGGGGCTGTCGCAATTGAAGTCAAATTTGAATTATAGTCGTATGTCTGCAACCTGCTTAATAGCCATTGGCAACAACAGTTAAGGTAAATTTTGTAAAAATTACGTTAATATCAAAACAACGTTTAAAGAATCAAGCCTATGTAAAGAATACGGCTGTAACAGTAGCATAAGCATATTTCTTATCCTAATGCTAATCCTAAGCCTAAACCTAAACGTAAAAATGAGCGTTAGGCTATGCCTAAGCTTAATTGAGATATAGATTATTTGTAATTGAAACAATTTCCATATTTTTTATATTAATATTTTACCACGCAATATTAAATCTTAGCCCAAGTCTAAGCCTAAACCTAAGCTTAAAATCCTACATTTAAATTATGTCAAAAGTTGGTAATTTAAAAATTGTGACGGCTGTGAACTATAACCTAACTTTACTAATTATCTCAGTGTTTTAACCAATGTATCCTAATATTTTGAACGATAGCGCACACTGTAAATTGAAATGAGTTGATTAATCAATTCAACTAGCGAGTTGGTTATTTCTGAATTAATATCAGTCTCACTATGAGTTGATTTCATTCTCAAGCTGAGTTGAATTGACTCTGGGCGAGTTGGTTAATTAACTCAGAATGAATTGAATCAACTCAAAATTCTGAGTTCTGATAGTCCTGACTCAGTCTGAGTGATTCAACTCATTTTAAGGTAGAATCAACTCACTGGAATTTACAGTGTAACTAAAAATGGTTGCGTGTTAAAGTTTATTTTTTTGCTTTTGCTGATTTTGAGTCTACTCCAAAAATCAAACCTGCGTTAACCAATTCAAACACTGTAAATTCCATAAGTTGATTAATCAACTCAGAGGGAAAATTAGTTATTTTTGGTCAATTCTGAGTTAATTGCAATGCATATTAATTCGCTCTGAGATGATTTAATTCCTGTTAAGTTGATTATTTCACTCAGAATGAGTTAAATCAATTCAGAGTTCTAAGTTATGAAAGACCCAATTCAGAGCTCAGGCTTCTGAGTTGATACAACTCATTCTGAGTTAAAATCAACTCATTGAAAGTTACAGTGAACGTCGTTTGAAGCAGCCGTTGCTGATCAAAACAGCCAAGGTATAGAACAGAAGTGGAACAGTAATATAATCATGTTCCAAAGCCTACGCCTAAACCTTGACAGTTTTCGTAACTATAGGTACGTATCATATCTGGGCCTTAATTACTTCGAGCCAAAGGCAAATAACGAAACTGGATCCGGTCAGTAGTATTACACAAACCTAAGCCTGAGCAAAAAATAGTCTAAAGCTTAAGCTTTTATTCTTATCCGGACCCACACAAAAACATTCCGCCCCTGATCTTTTTATAGGCACACAAAAGTATCATTTCATCACTCGTTTAAACACCAAATATTTTGACTCAAATCAGTTTTGCAAACCGCATTGCAGACTATTTCCGGTTCCGGTTACAGTGTCCGACATTTTACGTAAAAGAAACAATTTATTATCCAATAGTGAAATAACATTCGTTTAGTGTTTTAAATTTTTAATATATGTGTTTTGAATACAAAATTAAGTTTTCTATTAATTCTATCAAAGGCCGATGTTACTTTTAGGGGGCGTAACAGGAGATTAAGCGTATTTCTAAGCCTAAGCCTAAACCTAAGCGTTGCAAAAATGTGTTTCTAAGCTTATAAGCCTAAGCCTAAGCCTAAGCCTAAGCAAAAACTGTAATCTAGAATATAAATCCATTCTTTTGTAGACTCACCAGAAACGTGGACGCCCCTTAAAGTAACATGGGCCAAATAACTGGTACCTATTGTCGTTATCCGAATTATACCGTTCTATAGGGTATCAGAACGCAATAAAATATACGTTTAAACGATCCTAAAAGACTTGTTCTTATAACCGATACTCGTTCCCTGTTTGGCGATTAGAGCTTATATGCTGTTTAAAAGGTTGGCTTGAATCAATTTTTTCAACACATTCAGTAGACGAGAGAAAATTGTTATAAAATGCTTATGGTCACTCGTTTAAGTGTCTCAAAATGGCCAAAAAAGCTTTAAGTTTATAATTTATTACTTAATATGCAAATTACGGCCTATGTATAGAACAGGGCCGGAACAGTAGTATAAGCATATTCCTAAGCCTAAGCCTACGCCTAAGCGTATGTTCAGTCTAACAAGATCAAACAAAAACCGCCGTGGCTTTGAAATGATGCTGGATTCACATTCGCTTTGCTCGCAATTTTTTGTTTTTTATTACGCCTCCGTTTACATCTTGGTCGTACAGACAGGTTTTTAAATAAGTTTTCCTTCAAATAAACGTTTATACAAAAATTAATGGTTTCAAAGGTTTCTGCCAGCCTCAAAATAAACCGGTAAATTTGTAAATATACTTCTTTGTGACTACAATATCATATTCGTTCATTACTTACTCATCTTGATACGCGTATACACAAACCAAATTGTCTGATATTCAAGAAATATTGTCTGAAATTTTAGACAATTTATGTGTTTAAGTACATGGTTTCAGATGTAAATGTTTTGAATTGCAGACTTAATTATGTAAAATTTTTCGTGAAATATGGGTCGGTGGTAATTTTGCTAACTTTAAAGTTTTAAATTTAAGACTTTATTTTATAATCGATTAGGACGACAAATATAAGACTAATATGCCGAAAAAACGTGTAAGACAAATATATTGGCCAGCGAAGCCGCGGAAACAATAGAAGGCTGAAGCTCTAGACGAACATCCTTAATTCTTCAGCCGGGAAGCTTATGTTGAATCAGAAATATTCTTTTTATAAGTTTGAAATCAGACAATTTTAGCAATTTGTTAACAAACAAAATGTTTTTTGTATATACAATGTAAATTTTTATGAGTTGATTAATCAACACTCAGAGATCGAATTAGTACTAATTAACCCCCCCCCTCCCTGAAAACGAGGGCGGTCGGGCAAAAACACAACGCGCGCTGGTATCATTTTTTCTACACAGAATGTACCCAGTTGCATACTCTTGTCTAAGACATGCATTGTCTACTGTTGATAACCGTTGAATATAAGACATTATGTTTTTTAACCACTTCAGATACGAATTTCTGAGCTTTTAAAATTGTAATGTCTGAAATTTCAAACATTATTGTTTCGTCGATTTAAGAAACGAGAAGGACTGATATTTGGGCTCTCCAGAGGTTACACCATTTTATTTGGTTACGGACCGTTATTTATTTCTAACCCACCCTCCGCTACCCTTTGTTACTGATATATATTCGTTTTTGCAAGCATCCGTTGAAGTAGACGTTTATTTATCTTGTGTCAATAGTTTGAGCTATAATGCAAGGTTACACTTTGAAATGTACTTTCAAAACTAAAGCACGCTTTGAAATTTCGAACTCAACTATATTTGGTCCAGGGGTCATTTATGCACTACAATTATGGATACCTGACATTTATGAAATCTAATTAGGGTTCGGGGACTCTATCCGCTTGCGACCTCTTATTAGGGATACGGACTCATATTGATTCAGACTCACAATGGGCACCACATTTTATTACCCTCCCCCTATTATTGGGGTTACTACAGTAAGATTTTGAAACCTAGATTCAGTTAATACAGGTTTTATTTTTCTGATTATACCGGTAGCTAATTGTAAGCAACATTTTATTATTTTTTACTATTTTTTTTATTTTTGGTGCACAGTTAAAGTAAAAAAATAACCAAAACAGGGTTTTCTGGTACTTTTCAGCTATTCAATTGGCACCACCGTCTAGACCCTGGTTCGTTTCGCATGAGTTGATATACATTTGAATAAAGTTTTTGTTCAATTTTAAACAATGGAAATAAGTTTTTTATTTTTTACTCAAATTCAAAATAAGCAAACTTGAGTAGAACTGGGAGTGCCGATTCAGGTATAAGAGTCCGTAAGTGGATAGAGTGTCTAAAACCTAATCAGAGCCTATAAATGTTAACTGTCCTTAATTGTAGCGCATGAATATTAACTCGAGGCAAAAATAAAGTTAACTTTGAAACTTTAAGGCATACTTAAGTTAAACTAAAATTTCAAATCCGGTAAAGACGTAAAAATCACAAATACTCCTGCCAATGTTAACTGTTTGGGTTGCGCTATACTTATGTTGACGTCCGTCGCCGCCCGTCACTGTACGCACAGTCCGTCACAGTGCGGTATCGTACATCTCACGCAAATGACTCACGTACGATAACGTATGGTACGAACGGTGACGAACAGTGCCGGACGTCGAACATAGCGCAACCCTGGGGGATTTAAATTAACCAAAGGCGAATCTTAATAGTCTATACTTAATTTCAGCGTAAGGATAAGTCCGAACAATAGCCTAAGACTAAGCCAAATTATTTAGCTAATGGTTATAAATCCGTCACATTCAAATGACTAATCGCGGGGGGGCATGTTTCCGCGGGACTGCAATAGAGTATGCTTTTTAGACGAATTTTTTGCTTAGGCGTACACTTACCTTAAGGTATAAACTCATTTCTATGCTTAGTCTTATGCTTAGGAATACGCTTATACTAAACAACGATCATTGACTTATACAGTCTAACTTTAAGCAATTTAGTTTTATTTCTTCAAGCATAATCTGTTAATTACCCAGATAGCTGTCATTTCTCACAGGGCTTTAAGCATAATGATGATATAACGTCAGCGCTCTAAGTTTTGACTTATTGATTCGAATACCGTTCAGGGTTTAACAGTAATTTTCATCTCATACCTGTACAATTCTCAAAGGTGTCGTTAAGCTTAAAGATAATTGCTTGGTCTAAGCGTTCAACTGGTGCCTGACTATTACCAGTTGATGTGTGCTAAACCAGACGACAATTTATTGACCAAATACACCGTTTGTAACACGATGATTTGGGCCCAAGTTACCTTTAGGGACGTCCCGGTTACGCAATATTTGCAACATTGTTAAGTTTCTTAGATCTCGCGTTGTGTCAACAATCAGTGGTTATCAAAAATAAAGATACTAACTGAAAATTTTTCCATTAACTCTTTCTCACCATGAATATTTTCAATTTAGTATGAGATGTTATTTAAGCGTAAGATTTGATATCAAGTCTCACGGGTTAGAAGCGTATACGATGACCACTGAGCTATTAGAAGCGTGACGCTCAAGTCCGGCGGGGCTTTCACGTCTTGTGGAAATTTCATACTGCGCATATATTTTAGAGTTGTTCAACGCGGCACACAGTGTCTGTTTTGCTCGTATATTATTTGTAATTAGAATTGTCCATAGAATACAATATGAGTGATCGGGTTAGGCGGGTCAGACACCTGAGCCTCATTAACGTTTAGGATTAGGCTTAAGATTAGCAATAGATTCACGATAAAGCTCATCCCATGCCCAGGTCTTTGTCCAAGCTTCAACCCTAAATATGGCGCAAAGTGTACAGCAGTCCAAAGCTGACATAATTATATTGTCCTTGATAATTTGTTTAACTTGTTCAGTTAAACAAATTTCATAGACAACACGTCACGCTTGAACAGCTGTATCGTTTGCCTCAAATTTAACTTAACGCTGAGGCAAAGGTCCGGAACAGGCTTCGCAAAACCGGATGATTTCTTGCAAAATAACCTTTTTTTACATTCGACCATTTTACAGTACTATTGTGACCCTCCAATACTAATTTGCCCCCGGTGCTGCTATAAGAGCATACCTGGGTTGAAACCTTCTTTAAAAACTTATACGACACTTAATTATTTTCTTAAATTCTTTTGAAAATCATACTTTAAATATTTATTCTGTTATGTTTATCAAAATAAGCCGGTGACGCGGTGGATAAACAACAGGTTTAGGCGTTTAATACCTGTCTGAGTAGGAGGTTAGAGCCACTAGTGGAATCACAGTGAGGCTGGGGGTGGGGGCATACTCCCCCTTGTCAGAATTTTTTTTGTGATACAATGTTAAGGTCTCTCCTACCTTACAATTTTTCCACTTGGAAAATTTGTTGTAAAAAATACAACTTTTTTCTCTCAGAAACTTTTTGGTGATAAAAGCTTACAATTTTTGTCTTAGAAAATTTTTTCGTTATTAAATGATAAGGTCACTCACTTATTTACAATTTTGGCGTTTCATAACATTTACCAGTCCGCCACCCACCCCCTGTAAGAAATTAATTTTTGGATCTGCATCTGGTTTGAGCAACTGTTGACACACACTGCCTTACAAAAGTTGATCTGCGCTGTAGGTTTCAAATTACTATAAGCTGACAACTAATTGGGCCTATGTCACTTTTAGGCCGTCCCGGTTTCTGGTGGGTCTATAAAAGAGTAGGTTTACATTCTACATTTTTAGCTTACGCTTAGCCTTAGGCTTAGGCTTAGGCTTAGGAATACGCTTCTGCAACGCTTAGACGTAGGCTTAGGCTTAGGAATACTCTTAATCTACTGTTACGGCCCTAAAAGTAACATTGGTCATTAAATTGCATAAGCATTAAACCTTGGGCAGTATTATATGACGGAATTTGGCCTAATATCTTAATGAATTGGGATTTGTAATACCAGTAAGAGAGTTTTTAGGAGTCCGTTGGGCTATGAGCATGGATTTAATTTGTTTCATTAACGAATCTACAACAATTCGTCGCCTGGCAACTTGTCGCGCAACTGTGTACTAAAGCCTTTGAATAAACCTAAGCCTAATTCTAATCGCACAGACTAAACCTAAACCTAAGCATAATGACGGGTGACGAATTGTCGAGTCGATGCAAATTTCAGCTAACAAATTGTCACACGACACTGTTATCGGGCGACAAATTGTTTTGATACCGGGCCCGTAGCCAAGGGTAGGCCAGCGGCGTGGTCAGGCCCCCCATGGCCAATTTTGGGCCAACTAGAACGGTTCAACCTTGCTTGTAACGCATTGAATACCCTTGAATGCCCCTGCTGAAAAAAATTAGCCTCTCTTGGCAAGGTGAGCTGGCTACGGTCCTGTGTGATACCTTAATTAACATCGAAAATCACAAATGGTAAATTACAAAAAACTATGGATTGGCAAATTTTCATCCGGAGCAAAAAACTGTCAAAATAAAAAATTAACTAAATATTTTGGTAAAAAGTTTTCGATTTGGAAGCCAATGAAATTCGACGGAACAACTTCAAATCTGGCAGTTAGGATCATAATCATATTTATTTAATATCTGAAAATTGCTTTCATTTTAGATTATTTGCTAGACTCAAAATTTCAACTAAAAAAATGAGACTAACAGTGGTGACAGTATTATTAATGTTACAAACTCTACTCGTGATTCCAAGTAGTGTTCGTTCGAATTATGCAAACAACTTTTTGGGCGTTTCTCGATTGTTGAACTATCGTCAGTATCCGGTTGCGGTTCCGGTAGAAAATGAAGATCGAGATTTGGGTACGAAAATAAGACGCAACTCAGGTTAGTGTTTGTCCAAAATGGGTTCAACTGTAACCAAATGTTTGCCAAAAAAACGAATATATCGTTTAACCGTTTTAGCCACACTTTTGCTACTGGTTTACGCGAAATATAAAACACAATGCGCAGTGTTTAACAATTATTACGCTTATACACAGTACACAGTATCCACAGGACGTGATAGCTCGTGCATGCTCATGCGTTCAGTTGTTGGATCTGAGCGTAATTATCGCACTTTCTGTCTTTCGTCCTACGGTTTCCAGTTCAAATCTTACGCAATTTTCACAATATCATGCGTACACCATATGACTTTTGAGTGGCAGTGTGATGAACATTGAAGCCAAAAAAGTTTCAATGCCCATCAGACTGCCCCGTCAAATGTCACCTGGTGTACGCATGATGTTGTGGATATTGCACAATAGTCATGCGACAAAAGGCTACAGTTGGCGCTGTGTGGCCGCGAGTGGGCTCTCACGTTTTGGCTGTGATTTCATGCTGCAAATGTTTGAATTTCACGGGTCAAAAACGCAAAAAAAATGTAATTAAATAAATTTTCATACATTTTGGGTTTTAACTTTTCCGTAAATTTGTATATTTTTTATGTTAAACGCGGCGACACACGGCACTGAACGCCACCAATCACTGGTGTGTGACGCCGTGATTCGCCGTTTCATGCCGTGCTGTGCCGCCCGACGCCGTACTGCGACGCGCGTCGAAAATAACAGTAAATTTTACAAAAATTATTTTATTGACATGACGCGAGGTGCCGTGCGGTGTCGCAGTGTTGGTTGCGGTGTCGCGCGGCAAGAATAGCGTCACACTCTTAATAGTCTAAAGCAGTCTGGGACGAAATTAACAAGAAATAAATATTTTTTTTTACAATTTTTTTCACAAAAATAACTATTTTTACAATTTTTTTCACAAAAATAACTATTTTTACAATTTTTTTTACAAAAATAACTATTTTTGCAATTTTATTTTTTAGGAAAACAACGTTCACGGCAAGCAATCGAATGGGTATTTATTAGAAGATAAAACACAAAACTCAAACGTCGAATTTCTTAAAAAAATTTCATTGACATGCGCACTAAAGGTATTGGAAACTTGGCCCATGTATAGGACAGAGGTGGAACTGTAGTATATAGCATATTCCTATGCCTAAACCTATACGTAAGAATGAACGTATTCCTAAGCCTAAGCCTAAGCGTAAGGATAAGCCTATGTCGAAGCCTTAGCCTAAGCCTGAGCAATAAAGTGAGCCTAAAAGCTTAAGCGTGCTGCATTACAGTCCCGCAGGAAAGCGTGCCGGCCCTGTTCTACACATATGGGGCGAAACTTTAATATAAAGTGCTTCTGATCGGACAATTATAGTAAAACAAATAGGTTTCCAGGCATTCCGAACAACAACCACAACAACAACAACAGCAACCACAACAACATCAACAACAACAAAAACAACAACAACAACAAACAACAACCAACAACAACAACAACGAACAACAACAAACAACAACAACCAACAACAACAAACCACAACAACAATAATAATAACAAAAACAATAATAACCACAACAACAATAATAACAAAAACAATAATAACCACAACAACAATAATAATAACAAAAACAATAATAACCACAACAACAATAATAATAACAAAAACAATAATAACCACAACAACAATAATAATAACAAAAACAATAATAACCACAACAACAATAATAATAACAAAAACAATAATAACCACAACAACAGAATATAAAGTGAATTGCGAAATTTAAGTTGTTTTCAATAAATTTTAATCCATAAAATAAACCATATTTTTGAACCATGAAAAATGAACATTTTTTCAAAACTGAATATTTTTCCACTTGATTGTAAATAAACATTTGAACAGCGTAAGAGTTTCAACTGAATTAACTCTGGGTGAATTGATTAATTAACTCAGAATGAATTGAATCAACGCAAAATTCGGAGTGAGTTCTCATAGTCCTAACTCAAAGTCAACTAAACTCAGAGAGAGAATCAACTCAACTCAGAGTAAGTTAATGTTTACTGATATTAATTCAAAAGTAACCAACTCGCTAGCTGAATTGATTACTCAGCTCATTGGAATTTACAGTGTATGTTTAACATTTAATGTGTTGCAATTAGCAAAAAAATTCAAAGCTGACCACTACAACTCAAATCAAGAACGAAATTACAGTTTGCTTCAACTGAAGCTGTACAAACACTGTAAATTCTAATGAGTTCAATGATAATTAACTCAGACGGAAAATTAGTTGTTTCAGGGGTTAATCACAGTAAACTTTAACTCACTCAGAGTTGAGCTGATTCGCGCTCGTGAGTTGAGTTGATTCCGGGGGAGTTGATAAATTAAATCATGATGAGTTGAATTAATTAAAAATTATGAGTTCTGATAGTCCTAACTCAGACTGAGTGATTCAACTCATTATGAGTTAAAAACAACACAGTGGAATTTAGTGATTTTAGATAAATTATTTTAAAAAACTGAAATTAAGTCACTTTAAAACAAATATTTACATTACCGGAATTTCAAATTTGATCAAATTCATATTAATTAAAAGTCATTTTAAAGAAAACTTTGTCTAATATATAGAAAAAGACCCGAACAGTAGCGTAAGCGTATCCTAAGCATAAGCCTAAACATACGGATGAGCCTATAGTGAAACCTGACAATAAACCTAAGCAGAAAAGTTAGTCTAACGCGTAAGCTTACTCTATTACAGTCCCACAGAAAAACGTTCCACCCCTGATTTTTACATGGGTCGGCAAATATTAAACAATTTAAAATTCAAATTAAATTTTTAATTAAATCTGAATTTAAATTAATTAAAATGAACATCATTTGTGCTTTTGACTAAACACAAACAGCACTGATCTTCAAAGAAACCATCGTAAACAAATTTAACCCAATATTTCACCTGCATAATGTGGTACTTTAAGCTTGAAGATTAACGATTGTCACGGTAATATTGCACTCGTTTTTATCCAATCATATTGAATTTAACAGGTCTACCGGGTGGCATTAAAAGGTTTAGGCAAAGGTAATCGCCCAGGACATTGTCATGTCTCGATAAAATAATTCATATACCCATCGGCGTCATACCAAACAACCAATTTTACGAATTAGTAGCTTTGTTTAATAATTATAAACAACCTTGCATTATCGCTCAAGCTTTTGATTACAAAACAAACATTTTAATTCAACGCGCAATGCCGGGGATATGGTAACGAATGGCAGCAAATGGTGGGTTAAAAATAAATCAGTCCGTAACTGAATAACAGAGTGGTTGGTACCCTACCAAGAAGCCGAATATGGACTAGTCTTATTCGGGTCACTACAGTAATTTTTTTAGCTTCTTCAATCCCAGAGACGATAAAAGTGGCGCCCAGTGTTAATAATTTAACTGGCATAACAGTAGATTAAGCGTATTCCTAAGCCTGAGCCTAAACCCAAGCGTTGCAAAAATGTGTTCCTAAGCCTAAGCCTAAGCGAAAAAAGTAATCTCGAATCTAAACCTACACTTTTATGGACTGCCAGAATCCTGGACGCCCCTTAAAGTATCGTGAACCAAAGTGTCTATATTGAGCCTTTCCGAGGTGGAATTTGCAAGTATTGTTGGTATTTTTTGTTCTACTGACTCACGTTAAAAAATACTTGAAATGTCATTTGATTAATTAGTGTTTATACCACAGTTTTATTTCAGGGCTATAAGACAGCTGTTTTGTATTTTGCTAACAGTATTTAAAGGGCGGTGTGATAAAATGTTATGCATTTTGCTCGTTACAGTGCAATTATGACCGCTGCGTTCGGCTCTGTGACCGTATTGCAAAATGTGTGTAGCAACTATCACCAGTAGGTGTGATAGGTTTTAGAACTTTCAAATCACTGAACATCAAAGGAATTCGTTGCAGTCTTCAGATTTTATTTACCCGATTGCAGTGCAAAATTTGAGATTAGCAACTGCAAACAGTTTGCGAGTTGATACACATTTCTGTAAGCTTAAACCTATTCGATTTAAGCTTTAAACAAGCAGTGTTAAACTAACTTTCTAGATTAACTAAACTAACTGGCAGGTTCTGCTGAAACTCAATTAAAATCTAGCATGTTTTTGGTTTAATTTAACGAATTCTAAAAACTAATTACATAATTAGCTTGTCAGCAGCGCTTTTTATCTTAAACTAAAAAAGTTTAGCTTTAAATTCGCCCATAACTAAAAAATATGTTAGTTTAAGTACAACTTAAAATTCTAGTTTAGTCCATTTAGCCATTTAAGTTTGACTCTTAGAATTAGGTTTAACCATAAATATAAACTCATTTTTACGCATATGCTTACACTTAGGAATATGCTTATACTACTGTTCTGCCCCTGTTATATATGCACTGGCCATTAAAGTCTATCGCACAGTCGCTTTTCGGTCCAAAACTTGCTTATTTACGCAACCGATTGTTTGTTTCGTAATATCAATTTTCATTGTTTTCGTTGCTGCACATATTAACATTATTTATTTTTGCTAATTCTAAGAAATTGAGTTTCTAAAAATGCCCAACAAACTTGCTGGCATTGTTTGTTTTTCTTAATTTAGAGCAAAAGCAACGAAAAAGAAAACTTGAAATTTCTATTTCAAAATTTTTAAAATATTAATCCGATTTAAGCGTAGTCGTTCGTAAGTATACTTTAGGTATTGTCTTATTTTAAGTGAATTGCAATCTCTCAGGGGCGTAGTCACGATATTGGAAAGAAGGGTTGCGTTCAGTAAAAATTTCGAATGGGGATCGGTGTCTTGGCCCATGTTACTTTAAGGGGCGTCCAGGTTTCTAGTGGGTCTATAAAATAGTAGGTTTAGATTCTAGATTACATTTTTTGTTTAGGCTTAGACTTAGGCTTAGGCTTAGGTTTTTAGGAACAGATTATTGCAACGCTAAGGCTTAGGCTTAGGCTTAGCAATACGCTTCATCTACTGTTCCGTCCCTTAAAGTAACATTGGTTGATTTCTTGGTGTTGGTATAAAAATCTCAGAAAACATGGGTTTAATACATGAACCCACCCCCCGGTAAAACGCGTTTGCATTTTCTTGAACGAACCGAGCGAAAATCCAAATGCAATTTTAATAATTTATACGAGTCGACATTTACATACTTTTATGTGATTCAAAAGTTGCTGGCTGCATGAACGGGTCGGGTCTTCCAGCCCCCCCAGGTCCATGTTCCACTGTGTGTAAACTGTTTCAACTGTTCTTGGTCCTGTTGAACTCTCAACGTATATTATTTATTATCTCGTAACAGGTTCTACTTGTATACAGGTTCCAATTGTGACGTAACTTTCTGTACGAACCTGAATATGTAATGTCACCAACAGGTAATAGGTACCATAGCTATTTCTGAATATACCCCAACACTGTTGACAGTTACCGGTTAAAACTTTTATCAATTATTTACAATTCAGACTGTCAAAACTGCACGGTCGGGACAATCCCTTTCCCCAAAGTACTGCGAATATAATTGGTTTTCCCCTTAATTTCTCCGACAGATATGGCCACGCCGGGAATCGAACCTCGGACCTCTCGTTCGCGAGTCAAGCGCGCTACCCATTACACCACGCGGCCGATATCCTAATTTCCTCTGGTGGTATATGTGCACGAGTATGTATATGGCTTAACATTACACACTGCACATACACAAGTCGCGTATACCCAGACAGACCAGTGGTGGATCGAGAAATTTCTGACGTGGGCAAACACGACATACACTGCAAAAAATCGTGAGTCAAATTGACTATTTCCGATACAGGTATTTCCGAACTACACAAACTGAGTCAAATTCAACTCCGCCAGAGTCAAATTCGACTCACTGAATCACACGTTTGACTCTGGCGGAGTCAAATCTTTGCTCACTTTGTGTAGTATGAAAAACATATTTCGGAGATACTCAACTTGACTCACCATTTTTTGCAGTGTATACCTCACAAGCTAAACAACCGAGGATCGGAACGCAATTTTAGCATATAAATGTTAGAACGAAATTTCGGATTTGATCGCTTTTTCGGGGACCTTGTGCGTTGTGTGAACCCACGTTGAGTCCGACAGTGGTTTATACGGTACTCAGCTCGAAACACGGCACGAAGGATGGCACAGTAGTATATATTGTGAATTTTTCGTGCCATCTAAAACCAAAAACAAAGACGTAAATACAAAATAAAGTCGCGAAAACACTTATAAAAAGTCTACTATACTTTTCTGTCATTAATAATGCAAATTTTTCTCATTCATACATTTATTTAAAGGTTTTGTATCAAAATACGAGGTTGAGTTGTTACTTTTGAGCCATTTCAAAAGCCGGATACTAATTGGTACCGGTAATTGTAGTAATTGTAACGAATTATGGACATAAAGATCAGGGGCGGAACGTTTTTTCTGTTGGACTAGAAAAGAGTAAGCGTAAGCTTTAGATTATTTTTTTGCTTGGCTTAGGCTTAGGCTTAGGAATATGCTTATAATTCATAAAGATCAGGGGCGGAACGTTTTTTCTGTTGGACTAGAAAAGTGTAAGCTTAAGCTTTAGACTATTTTTTGCTTGGCTTAGGCTTAGGCTTAGGAATATGGTTAAAATCCTGTTCAGTCCCTGTCCTTTACACTGGCGCATTAATGGATACCGCAACTGGTTGGTGTTGACTATTTTTTGACATTAACGTCGCTACACTTACGAGAAACAATTTTGACGAAACGGTGGAAGTAATTATTGTCAAAACTGTACGGTTTGCACGACCCCTGTTCGAAGTTTTGCCCAAAATTGTGAACCACGCCGTGAATCGAACCTCGGCTCTTTTTGCACACGAGTCAAGCATGCTACCACTACACCATGTGGTCGATTGCAACAATTTCATATTCCGGTGTAAAAGTGCTAATGGCAATTGGTTTACATACACTTACCGTACACAAATACCGACAGTAACCACCATAAACGATTATAATTTTATGAGAATGGTTCATTTCAATTATTTTTTCAAACGCAACAAAAATGCCGTATCAAAACATGACACAATTACATTTATTTTTTTGTGTTTCCCTTTGGATTCGATTATTTTCTTGTTTCATGTTTGGCAGGGAAAACATTTGAAATTTACGTGCCTGGTATGTCATCAGTAAAAACTAAGTTTGTTTATCAGTGAAACTACTCAAATTATGTTTATTTCTCAAGTTTGAAAAATATATTAATTTTAGACAATTTTGTAATAATTAATTTTAATTCCTGGTTGACTTTTGTCAATTAATTATGCATTTTTCGGTTTGAACACACGAGTCGTTAAAGCCTACAGGTCGCGTTCGTCTACAACTAGAAAAAATTGCTCAGCACTTGAGCAGCATGGAATATGCTTCATATTCCTATTAAAAGGATAGTAACTAGACCAGCACATTCGTTCGATGTAACCTGGAAAAATATTAAGAAACAATGGCGTCCAAAATCATGTTGACTATTAATTCTTCTGAAACATATTGCGGAGAGCAAATCTACTTTTATGTTGAAAGTTTTTGGCAGATTTATTAGGCATTTTATGAAATTTCTTAGATAATGGCTGGGTTACAGAGACATGGCTGAAGTAGAGCGATCTTTGCTTTTGCCAGATTAGTCGATGCTGCCAGAATACGGTGAGAATTTGGAGCCTCTAGTCGTGACTATGCAGTGAAACAAATAACTCGGTAGACCTGTAAACTTGTTTGTCGCTAAGGCTAAAAGTCGGCTAAAGTCAAGAGTCGTTTTTAAAACATCAATTGTGAGTCATTTTGTGACAACGCCTTGTTTGAGAAAGTATCTGAAACAAAATTGGTCATCAATACTCTAACTCACCAATTATGTTGCCATACAGTGTTCTTATGAAATTCAATTAGCTATGTTAATAGAGAGCCAATGGTGAGTTTAGTACCTTCTTGTAGAAAACTTCAATACACAATTTAAGCAAAACATTTGTTTGTTACAAAAAGAAAATTACAGACATTTTGCTATCCGCAATATGTTTCAGAAGAATTAATAGTCAACATGATTTTGGACGCCATTGTTTCTTAATATTTTTCCAGGTTACATCGAACGAATGTGCTGGTCTAGTTACTATCCTTTTAATAGGAATATGAAGCATATTCCATGGTGCTCAAGTGCTGAGCAATTTTTTCTAGTTTCAACCGCTTTACCAAGCTGCTGATTAATCCATCAATCTGAACAATGAAAATTGAGAAGACTGTTTAAACTAAATACAGAGTTTCAATAAATCGTTTGCATGACAGAAACTTTTATCCTGACAACAAGCGCCTAACCAACGTATTTGTATAAAACCAACCATTGGGGCGAAACAACAACGGGGTGACATTGTTCGTTGGGTAAACCAACCGTTGGGGTGAAGTCAGCCATTGGGGTGAAACCAACTGTTGGGGTGAAACGAACCGTTGGGATGAAACGGACTGTTGGCGTGAAACCAACCGTTGCGGTGAAACCGACTGTTGGAGTGAAACTAACCGTTGGAGTGAAACCGACTGTTGGGGTGAAACTAACCGTTGGGGTGAAACCGACTGTTGGGGTAAAACCAAACGTTAGGGTGAAACCGACTGTTGGGGTGAAACCAACCGTTAGGGTGAAACCGACTGTTGGGGTGAAACCAACCGTTGGGGTGAAACCAACCGTTGGGGTGAAACCAACCGTTGGGGTGAAACCAACCGTTGGGGTGAAACCAACCGTTGGGGTGAAACCAACCTTTCGGTTGAAACTAACCGTTGGGGTGAAACCGACTGTTGGGGTGAAACCAACCGTTGGGGTGAAACCGACTGTTGGGGTGAAACCAACCGTTCGGGTGAAACCAACCGTTGGGGTGAAACCAACCGTTGGGGTGAAACCAACCGTTGGGGTGAAACCAACCGTTGGGGTGAAACCAACCGTTGGGGTGAAACCAACCGTTGGGGTGAAACCAACCGTTGGGGTGAAACCAACCCTTAGGTGGAAATTAACCGTTGGGGTGAAACCGACTGTTGGGGTGAAACCAACCGTTGGGGTGAAACCAACCGTTGGGGTGAAACCAACCGTTGGGGTGAAATCAACCGTTGGGGTGAAACCAACCGTTGGGGTGAAATCAACCGTTGGGGTGAAACCAACCATGCGGGTGAAACCAACCGTTGGGGTGAAACCGACTGTTGGGGTGAAACCAACCGTTGGGGTGAAACCGACTGTTGGGGTGAAACCAACCGTTGGGGTGAAACCAACCGTTGGGGTGAAACCAACCGTTGGGGTGAAATCAACCGTTGGGGTGAAACCAACCATGCGGGTGAAACCAACCGTTGGGGTGAAACCGACTGTTGGGGTAAAACCAATCATTGGGGTGAAACCAACCGTTGGGGTGAAACCAACCGTTGGGTTGAAACTAACCGTTGGGGTGAAACCAACCGTTGGGGTGAAACCAACCGTTGGGGTGAAACCAACCGTTGGGGTGAAACCAACCGTTGGGATGAAACCAACCGTTGGGGTGAAACCAACCGTTGGGGTGAAACCAACCGTTGGGGTGAAACCAACCGTTGGGGTGAAACCAACCGTTGGGGTGAAACCAACCGTTGGGGTGAAACCAACCGTTGGGGTAAAACCAACTGTTGGGGTGAAACCAACCGTTGGGGTAAAACCAACTGTTGAGGTGAAACCAACCGTTGGGGTGAAATCAACCGTTGGGGTGAAACCGACTGTTGGGGTGAAACCAACCGTTAGGGTGAAACCGACTGTTGGGGTGAAACCAACCGTTGGGGTGAAACCAACCGTTGGGGTGAAACCAACCGTTGGGGTGAAACCAACTGTTGGGGTGAAACCAACCGTTGGGGTGAAACCAACTGTTGGGGTGAAACCAACCGTTGGGGTGAAACCAACCGTTGGGATGAAACCGACTGTTGGGGTGAAACCAATCGTTGGGGTGAAACCGACTGTTGGGGTGAAAGCAACCGTTGGGGTGAACCCGACTGTTGGGGTGAAAGCAACCGTTGGGGTGAAACCGACTGTTGTGGTGAAAGCAACCGTTGGGGTGAAACCGACTGTTGGGGTGAAAGCAACCGTTGGGGTGAAACCGACTGTTGGGGTGAAAGCAACCGTTGGGGTGAAACCAACCGTTAGGGTGAAACCGGCTGTTGGGGTGAAACGAACCGTTGGGATGAAACAGACTGTTGGGGTGAAACCAACCGTTAGGGTGAAACCGACTGTTGGGGTGAAACTAACCGTTGGGGTGAAACCGACTGTTGGGGTGAAACTAACCGTTGGGGTGAAACCGACTGTTGGGGTGAAACCGACAGTTGGGGTGAAACCAACCGTTGGGGTGAAACCGACAGTTGGGGTGAAACCAACCGTTGGGATGAAACCAACCGTTAGGGTGAAACCGGCGAACGGGGGAAACGTTGGGATGAAACAAACTGTTGGGGTGAAACCAACCTGGGGAAACGAGTGGGGTGAACTAACCGTTGGGGTGAACCCGACTGTTGGGGTGAAACCAACCGTTGGGGTGAAACCGACTGTTGGGTGAACCAACCGTTGGGGTGAAACCAACCGTTGGGGTGAAACCGACAGTTGGGGTGAAACCAACCGTTGGGGTGAAACCGACAGTTGGGGTGAAACCAACCGTTGGGATGAAACCAACCACAAGCTCTATAAAGTGGTGAAAGTTATAACCGTAAAATTACATAGCTAACGGGAAAAAAGTGCTGAACCAAAATGGAAAATTTCGTGCACTTTCTGTAACGAGTTTTTTGACCATAACTACTGAAGGCCACGCTCTTTTGGCCAATCCTTTGGCACAGATATTCCCGACGGACCAGTATACCACTGTACAAAATTTAAATGAAATAGGTCTGCTATTACGTGAGTACCAACATGCAAACTAAACTGAAAATACGCACTTGAGAAGCGCGAACCATATATATGAACACTATCGTGTTCATATAATTCGTAAAAATGTAGTACGAACTGAAGTTTCAGCCTTTTTCAGCCGGTTATCGTAAAAATGTTATCTCTTGAGAAGCGTTGCACAAAATTACAATTGTATGAACACATATATACATACGTCATACATACATAAATATATATTTGCCGGAACAGGAACCGGAATTTGAAATAATTTTCAACACCGAATTACTGTTAAACTTTTTACATAACTTGCCAAAAATGGCTTATATTGGGAAATTTTCAACTATTTTATCAGTAAGTTTTGCGGAAACACACCAGAAACAATTTAGTAACAGAATTGAACTAGGTTCATAAACTAATGTTTACATATGTACCGGCTGCTGAGAAAATTCCCAAACTCGTCAAAAAACCCATCACTAAATCTCTCAATTGAATTACAATTTCAAAATTAAATTTAAGTTTTCAATCTGTCACTAATAATGTTTAGAAACTTAGGGTTTTTTATTTCTACATTTTTCAAATTTCATATTCGACCCATTATATTTTACATTTAAGCTGGTTTGGACGCTGGGCTGATGGAAATATAATCAAATCAACCGATGCTGACTTCGAGAGCACCGGTGGAACTAAAATAGAGTCAAGGCGGTCACAGGCCGGGTTCAATAAATTCGATTTTTTTCAAGCGGGTGATGACTTACTGAAACACCGTTTACAATTTGCCAATATTTTTTCAATGACCAATAATTGTTTTCCGGCGCCAGTCGCCTCTAATTCAAATTCGTATCCCAGTGGCGGATCCTGAAATTTTCAAAAGGGTGGGCGGACACAAGCGGATCGAACGGGGGTGTGGGGTGGCGCATACCCAGCCCTCCCCCCGTCACAAATTTTGTTGTGATGAAACGGTGAGATCCCTACCTTACAATTAAATCTCCTCAGAAATTTTTTTGTTAAAATACAATTTTTAGCCTCGAAAATTTTTTGTGATAAAACCATACAATTTTTATCCTAATAAAATTTTGGTGGTAAAATAGTAAGGTCCCTGAGTACTAAGTACCTTATAATTATTCCCATAGAAAATTTTTAGTGATAAAATGATAAAATCCCAACCTTACAATTGTTGCGTTTCATAACATTTGACAGCCCATCTTCCCGTCCGCTATTTTTGGATCCGCCTCTGGCCGGGCATGAAAAGTAACAATGAACAAAAGCTCACAAACGAATCGTGCGAGAAGTTAAACGTCATTGCTAAACCTTTAATACAAAATCTTGGATTTGATCCAAGTTGAATGGTCCTATGCCGGGATGGTCCCTACCGTTGCATCCGTAAGCGCTCGGGCACGTTACTGGTACAGAAGTAGATATATTTTTGATAATTAAAACACGGTAAATAATTGATGAAATTTACGAATATTGAGTTGTGGGCCCATGCTACTTTAAGGGGCGTCCACATTTCTAGTGGGTCTCTCAAATGAGTAGGTTTAGATTCTAGATTACATTTTTTTACTTTTAGGCTTAATAGGCTTATGCTTAGGAACACATTTTTTGCAACGTTTAGGCTTAGGTTTAAGAATACGCTTAATCTACTGTTACGCCCCTAAAAGTAACATTGGCCGAGTTGTGTATGAGACGAAAAAACTAGCTAAGTTTCAGCGTTTAAAGTTAACGCGATTTCCATCTGGTCTTTTATTCAGGTTTAAAGTAAATACAGAGTTGAGTGATGGACCTAAACTTGATTTAATTTGAAAACTCGAGACGTGTAGAAGGGTAAAACCACTTTTACAAGCATTAGATCTACGGCCTCAGCTGGACCTAAGATTAAAATTAATATTTTTTGGCTGCTACGTTTGAATTTTGTACCAATGTAAAGAACAGGCGCGGAACAGTTGTATACACATATTCCTAAACCTAAACCAATTAAACATCCAATGTAAAGAACAGGGATGGAACAGTCGTATACACATATTCCTAAACCTAAACCAATTAAGCCTAAGCCAGGATCAGGTCCTGACAGAAAAACAACCTTCGACTACGGATCCGGTAGAATTTTTTCCGGAGGTTACGGTAATTTATTTGTAACTTAGGGGTATTTCGGAGCGTTAATTGCTGATTTTTTTAAAAAAGATGCTTATAATTGCAATGATGTTTTTGGCAACAATTAATAAGTAATTGCTAAAACTAACAAATTCAAAACTATTAATAATGACTTTTAATTACTTTACAATACGATTTAGAAAACTAGCGATAGAATATATACACTTATGTGCACTGTTGTTAATTTTCTTTACGCATTTAATGTTAATGTTTAGGCTTAGGCTTAGGTAAAGGTTTAAGCGAAGGCTTAGGCTCAGACTTAGGGAAATATTTTCCTAAAATATTAAGCCAAAACTGATAGCTTGCATTGGGGAAAACGTCAGGACCGGAGCTTTAGCCTAAGCCAATGAGCGAAAGCCTACAAGTGTCAACAGTTGAATTATATATACTGACACGTTTTGTGTTGTTGAATTGAATGAATATTTAATTGCGTTCGTTTATATTGCTTATTTGGCAATATGCCAAATTGGCCTGGTTTGACAACCAAGGATTATAATATGACGTCAGTTGTGAAAATTATATATTAAACTTATAAAATTTAAAAAATTTAAAAAATTGAAATTAAAATTAAAAAATTTAAAAAATTGAAATTGAAATTAAAAAAATTTAAAAATTTTTAAATTAAAAAAATACAAAAACTTTAAATTTGATTTTTTAAAATTGAAAATTGTTTCAAATTTTGACATTTTAATTTTATACTGATTGAAAGGATACGATTAACGTTTTACTCAGGTGAAATAAATGATAAAAATGTTAGTTTGAGATTTAATGTTACAAATTTTTATTACTTAAATTCTAAGAAAATGTCATTTGAGAATTCAAATATTTCGTTATTGGCATTCGTTGTCAGATTTCACATCTGTTGTGTGCGTTCGGACCTCAAACAAATGTTAATATGTTAACATTTGTATCGAGTAAGTCTCCGAGGCGTTAAGATGAGTAAGTGACATGTTTGAAAGAATCACAAAAGTTTAGCGAAAATATATATTTTAGCTTGGCTTTGCTAAAATATAAAAAGTGGTTTAATAAGAAAATGGCACAACAGGATACCTACATATTAAACCAAACGCATTTTAAAACTTCGGCGGTTTTTGTTTCAAAAGGTCAGGGTTGGGGACCCCTTTAGGGATTGAGAGCCCCCAAATGGGGAGTATGGAGGTGGCTGCTCCGGCTCACACGATCATGTTACTCGAAGCACAAACACGTATATTTTAAGATTCTGATCGTAGAATTTTTATTTTTAGAATTTGTTTTTAAATTCACCAGAAAGAATCTGCGATATTTTCTCTTTTCTTTGAATCGTTTAGTTCGAATGTATCTAACACAACCTCCTCGATTAGACAGGAGGTACAGCTACTTCGGGACCCCCCCCCATAAAGCTTCATTGCTTGAGCGTAGGAGTACATATTTCGAGAAGTGTCACTCTTCATTATACACTCTGGGTATCAGTCAGCAATGAATCTAATGCAAATTAAAGCGACGGACAATGTTGAGTTTGTTTGCAGAACAACTAATTCGGCTAATTCAGCAGCGCCTACTGTGAATATATTTGATATTTTAAGAAATTTTAAATTTTAAGCCTAATTTTCGAAAAAACAATAATTTTTGATTCGCTACAATCGCTAATGTACTACTGCATATTTGAGCTATTCACTACAGTACTAATTAATACACAATAGTCGAGCAGGCTTGGGGTGAACCCCTCAAAATTCCACGATTGGACCCCTTGCGATGAGCAAAATATTTTTTCAGTTTAAAATCTTGTTTTAGGATGAAGGCCTTTGGGTGGAATGTCCATAAATGGGAATATGGAGGGGTGGCTGCTCCGGGGCTTGTTAATAGAACAAAGGACACAAAAGTATTTTTAGAAACACTACCCCCAGACGTAAAGACGATAAAAACCTACTGTTGTCGAGTGGAATTTGTGCAATTTTTAAGCTTAAAACTGACTATATATCGAGTTCTTAGCAAAACTTTTGATTGTGAACGACAATTGAAGCATACTTTGATTCTGTTGCCAACAAACAGTTTAGTCTTTTTGTTAAAGCTAAATTTGTTTATAATGGTTTGCTATTAACGAAAACTAAACAAAAATGTAAAGTTTCCTTGTAAACTTCTATTTTTGTTGATACGCACTCGTTGGATTTCAGCCAAAACCATTGGTACTCTACAGATTTAGGAATTTAGTACAGTGCAAAGCCAGGAATATGTTTGAATGATATTTTTGACTACAGTTGTGCCCCTGTTTTTTCGAGTGGGGATTAGAGGTTAAGATTTAGATTAATTTTTGATTAGATTTACTTGTATGCAGGGTGTAAACGGATAGTAAAAATAACGGAAATGAATAGTGATCAAATTTAAATCTAACATGTCATTCGTATCTGCCCCGGGTCAATGTATACATCGGGGCAGAAAAGTTTTTCTGTGGGCCTGCAATATAGAGTAAATCTTAATCTTTAGACAATTCTTTTGTTTAGGCTTAGGTTTAGGTTTAAGCTAATTCTTGCGCTTCGACTTAGGCTTAGGCTTAGGAATGTTCTTATTATGCTACTGTTACGGCCATGTTCAATAAATTACCGCTGTTCTCAACGACACTAATTGGACTGCTGAAATCAACTGTTAATTTAAAATAATCTTGTCACTTTTATCAAAAACAATGACGGTATTTTGAATTTCAAATTTACTCTAATTTTCTTAACTTAAAAATATTCAAAATCTACACAGTCAGACATCAGACAAAATTGTTGTCAAAAACTGGTTTAAATATTGAAAATAATTTGAGAAATTAATTTTTTATAACTTTAATTATAGTAAAAAATATTTTTAATTTGTGTAATATTCAAGTATAAATGAATTGATAAATAAATAAATATACACATACATAACATAAATATCACTGAAGTGTGTCACAATTTGAAGATTAAAATGTCAATTATCATACAGCCAAACAGTTTCCGTAATCATATCAGTATTCGTCAGCGAATTAATCGAATTTTTTTGATACAAAAGAATAAAATTACTTTTCATTTATTACTATTTTATTATTGTTTTTAATAAATTTTTATTAGAATTTATCAAACCAATGTCTGACGTTTGTAGGCTTGAAAAATTTTATTTGAGTGTTCGAATGATATTAAACGCGAAGACTTGGTCATCATAAGGTTCGTGTTTTAATTTTTATTAAAATTTACAAGGATTGAACGGTTTTTATAATAAAAAATTATGGATGTTAGGGATAAATCGAAATGAAATAGTAAATATGTAATAAGGCAAAAATAGTTGATAGAAAAATTATCGTTATTAAATGTTTCACAAAATTTCTTCATTCACCGGATAGACAACTATTTTTTAAAATATCGCTATTCTACGTGCATTAAACCCTATTCACGCATGCAAGTGTTTGTAGAAAAAAAGTTGTACGTGCAACTTTCATGTGCAAGTTCGGTCACAAAACAGCTTTGAAGTTCTTGCAGCTGCAAATCATTCACTGGAATTCATGCTGTGTGATAAAATATAAGTTATGTATAATAGTTATTGCAGTCGTCAGCACATTATTCATATAATTTTTATGTCAAGATTCAGAATGAAATTTATGTTTATTCGAAAATTGTTGCAACTGCAAGTTACTCACGTAAGTTGCAACTGCGCGTTTTCGCTGCAAAAACTTGCACTTGTGAATAAGGTTTCATTATTTGTTAAATTATGTTTTGATAATAATTCTGAGGCATTTAAGTGTAAATTTAGCAAAGATTTCTGTTTGAAAGAATCAAAAATAGTTTCAAGTCACAACATTTTGTGACGATAAATTCGTGTTTGTAACAATTTTGGAATAAATAAATTGTCATAGAAATGTATACTAACTGGTTCTCTGGGGATAGAAATATGATATTTTGAAGGTGTCTGTAGTATTTTCGCTATGGTCAATGTTTTTCGCAAATTACTACGTGATTTTCAGCAAAATATGCATTTTTATACACTGCAAAAATGATGAGTCAAATTGAGTCTCCGAAATAGGATTTACAGGTCTGCATAAACTGAGTCAAATTCGATTCAGCTAGAGTCAAACGTGTAACACAGTGAGTTAAATTTGACTCTGACGGAGTCAAATTTGACTCTGGCCGAGTCAAATTTGATTCAGTTTGTGTAAGTGGTCTCGTAGAGCCGGTTTTAGAGAGAGCCAATTTGATTCACCATTTTTTGCAGTGTACAGCGTTTAGTTTTTAAAATACTGTAAAAAAGAAACTTTCGGTTAGAAATTTAAATTTTGACATTGCAAACCAAACCTGAATACGGGCAACACGAATTTTCGTTTCCAATGCAACATCATTGTAAATTCGAATGAGTTGATTAATCAACTCAGGAAAGGAATTAGTTACTTCTTGGGTTTCTTAATTAGTAACAGTAAACATTAATGCGCTCTGAGCATAATTGAGTTCGGATGAGTTGTTTAATTAACTCAAAATGAGTTAAATCACTTCAGAATTTTGAGTTGATTCGACTCTATTCTGAGTTAATTAAATTACTTATACGGATTAAAATTAACTCAGAGTTTTAATACTTACTGATATCAAGAGTGAATAATGGTGTTAGACTTAATGTATGCTAACGTAAACCCGAACGCTTAGCTGTACGTAGCGATATAACTTGCAACTTTCAAACCAGTAAATGCAAGTGCGCAATATTCTGTAGACAGACTCTGCTAGTAAATCTAAACACAGTTTGACAATTCAGGATTCGTTGAATGTTTGGATGGTACACTGTAAATTTCAGTGAGTTGATTTTAACTCAGAATGAGTTGAATCACTCAGTCTGAGTTAGGACTATCAGAACTTAGAATTTTGTGTTGATTCAATTCATTTTGAGTTAATTAACCAAGTCACCCAGAGTTAACTCAACTCAGAGTGAGAATCAACTCAACTCGGAGTGAGTTTATGTTTACTGATATTAATTCAGAAATAACCAACTCACTAGCTGAATTGATTAATCAACTCATTGGAATTTACAGTGTAAGCTATCAACTTACTTACCAGAAGTTTTGGTGCGAATTTTTCTTGTACACGTTCGCCAACATTTATGCTTGGGTTCTGACTCAGGCGTAGGTTAAAAATGCTTACCTACACTGTAAATTTCAGTGAGTTGATTTTAACTCATAATGAGTTGAATCATTCAGTCTGAGTTAGGACTATCACACCTCATAGTTCTGAGTAGATTCAACTCATTGTGATTTAATTAATCAACTTCCCCGGAATCAACTCAACTCAGAGTGAGAATCAGCTCAACTCAGAGTGAGTTAAAGTTAACTGTTATTAACTCAGAAATAATTAATTTTTCGTCTGAGTTGATTTATTAACTCATTGGAATTTATAGTGTATGCCTATGTCTGAGCCTTTTCCTAATTTAATTTTGAACATCGGTAACCTAAGCTAACCTTAAAAGCTTGGAAAATGCATACTTCTTCCCTAATGTAAGCCTAAAGCCTATGCCTTAATAAAAATTTTGAAGGAAAGTGCGCAAGAGCCGAAAATGTTTTACAGTTTATCAACCTGTTTGGATATTTTTGTTTCACTTGAAATTTTTGAAAATATTTTGTGATTTTTCAATTTATGAATTCAATTTTTGTATACGTCTGGAAATATAGAAATTTTAGCACAAATTGCAAATTTTCCCATAAGGCATAACTTTGTGTGTATTTTTTCTCACGGTACGTTTTCAAATCCGAACGGTTTTTAATTTCAACTTTTTTTATTGAAAAAATAAAATTACTATTTCAAGCCAAATGTTTTTGCGTTGAAGTTTAGAGTTCAATGGTCTAAAATTCAGCTCATAAATACGTGTGCATTATTTCTACGAAAGTTCTGGGAAAAAATGTTTATTCTACATTTTAAGAATTTACACAAAACTTGTCGATCAACAGTGTCCTACAGCCTAAGCCTAAGCCTAAGCCTAAGCCTAAGCCTAAGCCTAAGCCTAAGCCTAAGCCTAAGCCTAAGCCTAAGCCTAAGCATAAGCATAATGTTTGGTGACTAATCCTGTTGAATTGCTTTATTTCTGGTCCCTAGATTTCGGGAGATAAGTGCCTCCCATTTTCCTATCTGCGAGTGTCCCTGGTTACTGGCAGATTCAGGGGGGGGGGGGGCGAGGTGGTCGAGGCGTACGCCCTTCGTCTTAAATTTTTTGTGAAAAAATGGTAAGGTCACTACATTACAATTTTCTTCCTCAGAGAATTGGCACATATATAGCATACCGTAAAAGTTGCGTTTTATAACTTTTGCCAGTTCGACGCCCGTCATAGATTTCTGGATCCGCCGCTGGCTCTGGTCCACAGTTTTCTCTGTGAACATTTGTTTTGGTTATTTTTCAATGATCTAAAAATAAAATATATTAAATCACTGGCTTTAACTTCATTTCCGTTCCAGTCGATATGATTTTATAAAGAAATGTGCTTTTCTGGAATAGAACCCTACATTTATTCAAATGACAATACATTGATTTAGCAAACCTCACCGTACGAATTTTCTGTGAACGATAAACGGGTGTTTTGTGTTAGCCTACCCCAGTCCGCGTTTGCGCAAAAATGGTTCGTTTTTGAAAAATTTTGCATATTTGTGCTTCTCATGACCTCTCACTGATCATTGCACGCCTAAATTTGAGGGTTTGAAAAATTTGATTTTTAAGGTCCCGAGGTCCCCTCTTGGAACCCAAATTATTTTTTTGTCAAAACGTTTGGCAAATTATATACCATTCGATGCAGCTTACGGATCTGAGCCGCAGAGTGTTAAATTTTTCGCAATCAGACGATTGGTTAACGAATTATCGTACCAAATAAAACTGATTTGTCGCCGATCCAAATCATTGGCAGAGCGCCAAATCAATTATTTGAAAATAAACTCGTTAACCAATCGTCTGATTGCAAAAATAATACCATTGGACACAGTTCCTCATGCTGCATCGAATGGTATATAATTTGTAAAACTTTTTTCAAAATTTGTTTGGGTCCCGTTGGAGGAACTCGGAGGGACCTTAAAAATCGAACTTTTCAACAATTCAAATTTAGACGTGGAATCATCAGGGGAGATCATGAGAAGCTCAAATATGGAAATTAATTGTTCACAGAAAATTCGTGCAACGATTTTTGACTAAACGCAGCCTGGGGAGATAACGCAAAAGACCCCAATAATCTTAAACACTTGTGCAATTTTAATGAACAGGGTTGTAACAGTCATATAAGCGTATTCGTAAGCCTAAGCCTAAAAGCCTAAACGTACAAATGAGATTACACCTAAGCTTAAGCAGAAGCAAAAAAAATACAGCTTAAGCTTACACTATTGCAATACGATGCAAATACGACCCGCCCGTTGATCTATACGTCGCTGAAACTAGGAACACCATATTAGCATTTAATTGGCTGTGTGGCTTCCGCGTTTGTTTATCACCGCACCGGCATAGACAAAGATATCATTTTGCGAGTCTATAATCTCATGTAAACGTTTTTTTTGCGAGCGAGTATAGCGAAGGTGGAATTTTTGTTGACTTTTTTGGATGCAACACAATATTGTAAAGTGCGTAAAACACCGTTTGATTGTCCTTAGTCCCTGGCAAATATGGATGTTGTTCCGGTTCTAAATTTAGCGTAGCATTCCTCATTTTTGTCTTGCAAATTGAAAACAAATTAAATTCGATTTTCACTTTAGGAAGTACAGAGCTACACCGACCCCTCTGTAAATTATTCCAGCAGATTTGTAGACAAAGGAAAGGGTCCGTAGCCAGAGCGGGACCAGGAGGGGAGGTCAGCCGTAGTGGAAAACCTTTTGCATTTACAGTAAAGTTTCGAACCTGCTTGTAAATCATCGCAAACCCTCCTAACAATTTTCACGCTCTTCTTAGCAAGGTGAGCTGGCTACGGGCTTGCCAAGTGGAAAAAATGGTAGGGCATATATTACTCCGAAATTCGTGTACACACGAGAAAAACGTAGTGTTACAGGCAACGTTTCAGAGTGCAACCGGAGGTGAAAACTACGGGAGTCGGAGCCGATGCCAGAGGACAACAAAACTTGCAGGAGCCGGAGGTGAGGTGAAATTAGATATCTTAAATGATGTTTAATTTGTTTTACTTTAAGCAAATATCTGTAATGTATTGTTATTTACAAAATCCTTGCAATTCTTTCCTTAATATTGCGCCTAAAGTTAAAACAAAACACACCAAACAGATAAATGTTGTAAAACTGTATCCAAATTTTACTACCGAAATTGCTTGAACGTCCGACAGAAATTCTAGCGGAGCCGGAGGTCAATTTTCTGCCGGAACCGGTGGCAGACCTCCGGTTGTACCCTGTAATAAATATGCTGCCAGATTCAAGTGTCCGAAAAATGATCTTATCCCCTCCTGAAATGAAATCCTCGCTACACTTCTGTGGCTCAATCGTCTAGTAATCTTCTGCCACCAGGTTGGGTTGGTAGGTCGTTATGACCCAAAAAAGGCTCAAAAAGTAGACAAAATCACACGTAAACACAGCTGAAAACAGCCTATGCGTTTAGTAAATGATTCGTCTAAAATGTCCCAAGGTACAAATTAGACAACCAATAATATACTCTTTGTTTTTAGGTCCATCAATTATTAATAATAAAAACAACAACGGTGTCTTTGTAAACCGTCGGAAGACTGTCTTTGAAGTGCACCCTGGCCTGGCATTTTTTCCCAGGTTGTCTTAGGAAAAAAGGACTTTGTCTGGGTGATTAATCCGCGCCCAGGAATATATTTCTAGACACGGCACGCCTAACAGAGTGGCGTCACCCTAGCAAGCCGCCGTAATTGCGGCTTTAGCTAATATCGAATATAGAACCGGTAGTGTAAATCTTTGTCGGCTAGAACGAGCGAAATTTTCTAGCCATGGCGCCCCTTCGCTTTATCGCGGTGTATCGGCCTAGGCCTTAGGTCGAAATATAGTAAATTTAAAAGTTGTACAAACATCTATCTGAGCTTAGTTGGTTAAATAACAGGTTAAAGCAACTTTACAGCATGCATGTGATTTACCTAAACTAGGGTTATTCATACGAAAGTCTATAAATAGGTTCAAAATTTAGTCAGGGGTTGATTCAAGTGAGAAGACAAGAAATACAACCTATAGCAGCCATGGCGTAATGATAGTTTTCGCGAAATAAATTGTTCATGTGAAGTTTTTGGGTTGTGTTAGCTAAAATAGCTAAAATCGACTAAAATAAATTTAGGCCTATGAGCACAATTTGCGCTGTTTTATTAATTGAACTGTTCGTTCAACACACTTTGAGAACTGTAAAATTTCAAAATTCAAAGTTGTATTGTCCAGGGTGTAAACCGATAGTAAATCCAGCGGAACGGAAACGGATAGCGATCAAAATAACGGAAAACGGATATTGAAGTAAAATAAGTTTTAAAAACGTTTTATTTTTGTGCCAACACAATGGAGGCGAGCATAAATTCGTCGGTCTTTTAAATATTTCAAAGAAAAAATGGTGAATGCATTGAAATTTTTGAGATTTTGGATGAATTTTGTAATTCTTTTTTTTCGAACGGTTGCAGCATATCTGTAACAAACAATGCGAGGCATATATACGTGTTTTATAACTTATTTTGAACGTAAAAAATAACGCAATTTCCGTTATTTCTAGAACGGAAACGGAAACGGACATTGATTTAACCGAAAACGGAAACGGATACCCGGATACGCCCTGGTGTTGTAGCTAGCTTAATAATTAATTCTACAACTGCTTCTGGAGTACGAAAAATTACATTTATTCCGGTAAACAAAATATTTTTTGACCTATGTGCGAAACATAGGGGAACGCTTTATTTTTTAATACTTTTTCCAAAGTATAGAACACAGTGCCGTAGCAGTAGTATAAGCATATATCTAAGCCTAATCCTAAGCCTAAGCCAAGCAAAAAATGTAGTCTAAAGTTTAAGCTTACTCTATTGCAGTCCCGCATAAAAACGTCCCGACCCTGATTATTAAATGGACGATAATTCTAATGTCGTCCGAAACTGTGTTGCACGTTTAGGTGGTTGTACCCTCCAAGCACAGCAATGACTTATTTAAATTTTTTACAAAACCTTAAATTCTAAAATCTTTCTTGAATATTCATTTTATAAAAATATAATTTTCATTTTATAATTTTAAAAATATCGCATAAAGTCCAAAGAATTTAAGTAATAAATATTCATCAGAACACCGTAACGTTTGCCTCTAAATTATGCAAAGAAATCTCGAGTGAGTTTTGGGAACATTACTGAATTTAAAAATACAATTTTTCCAAAACTTCTTAGCAGTCGATGACGATTTTAACCTCTTGCAGCGGCGGATCCAGAAATTTCTGACCGAGACAAGGCAATTTTATACTGCATGATGTGCTAATATTCTGGGAGGGGGGAATTGTAAGTCACCATACCATTTTGTCACAAAAAATTTCTGACGGCGGGACAGTGTTATCTGTAGGATCATTTTGGTTATTCTAAAACGTAGTGACTGGTTTACCGTATATTTACGAATTTCGGGTGTCCCAGTATTAACCTTTCTTCTATTAACCAGTTCAACTCAAATACGTTTTTCAAAGCAAATTGAAACTCAAAAATACAGCTGTTTGTGACAAATATGAAAGTTTCTGGTAAACTCAAAATTGTATAAAGTTGACTCGTTTTTATGCCGACGGCTATTTTTCATTTTAAATTTGAAAAATTGAAAAACTGTTTCTAATTTAACTACTTGTTTTTCTATTTTTAGCTGAATATATTTTTCGTGTCGCATCGATTTATAAGTGGCCATTATGATGGAAATACAGGATTACTAGGCTACCCGCCCCAGAGCAGACAGGGCCGGCGTTATGATAGTCGCTCCCAACAGTTTCAAGGGGCCCCCAATAAAATGTTTTACAACTCTATAATCTCGTGATTCGCAAACAAAATTATGCCTTGCCATAATGGAGAGAGTCCCTTAAAGGCCAGGACCACCAGGTGAGAGATTGACGGCCGCTTCCGCCGGCGTCACTGAGAGTAGAATATTTTGCTACTCCTTTAACAATTTTACGCCTTATTTGATTGGACCATTTGTTCGTCCCAACTTCACCCCATTGTGTAAAATCTGAGATCGACTACGATTGGCTCGTCTTTATGCAAATGATTTCCGGTCATAACTCTAAACAAGGAAGTATAACGCAATCAATCCAACGATACCCACTTTTTCTGTATTATATTTTTGGTTTTTCGGCAACTTTTTCAATTTGTTCCCATGGGAAAATGGGAAAAGTCGTAGATGGCCAAACTGTTTAGCGGAATGCAAAACAATGCCGCATAAGACGGGTATTTTTTTGAAAATTTTTAAAATATGACACATTATGATCAAGTTTACCTACTTGTTTACTTGTTCCCGACAAAAAGTGCTTGCATTAATCAAAAATTTAATATACGTTTAAGGGCTAGGGCGTAACCAGTGCGGAAAAGGGTGACCATTGCACCCCACATGGTTTTGAAAAATTTTCATTTTTCAACAAATTGAAATTATGTCATGTGCGTTTCACTCCCACACATTAGTTGTTGATGTTTTCCTATTAACTGAATCGACATTGCTTTAGTGGTTTATGTACCAAAATTTATTTTCGCACGCGTTGTTGTGTAATCCTTGAAAACGTTAGTGGCCTTTACACCCACTGAAGCTGTTATTGAAAATTTGCATGCTCCACTCGCAGGGGCGTACCGAGAGGGGGGGCGGGGGATCCGCGGCCCCCTCCAATCGAAAACAGTACTTGCGTCATAATTTACATTAGGTACAAAAATTACGTATGGTTTCTCGCTCGCTTCGCTCGCGACGTTTATCACTAATCAATTTTCGAAAAATTTTGAATGAAGAATGCTTTTAGGCGGAAAAAAGGCACAAGCCTGAGGATGCGGGCACCCCCAATCAAAATTTCTCGGTATTCCACGGTCCGCTCGTAAGATGAAGCTGAACCTTTGAAGCTGTATACACTTTTATAGTGATTGAAGAGTTCTTTATCATTTCTGTTGGGAGCAACCAAAATTCCGCTTCCGATTACAAGTCCGATTCAAAACGTGTTCCGATTCCGATTCCGATTGCACAATCAATTGGAATCGAAATTTTGCAATTTTAATTTAATCATACTTTGGTTGCATAAAAATTCTCTCGATCTCAACCTGTAAACAAACAACAATAATTGTTTATAGCTTAGCTTTACAGAGTCAAAAACAATGCCAATATGTTGATGCAACGTTTCGCAAATTGTTTCCAGCTAACAGATACCCTAAATTAATATATTTGTTAATACAAATTATACGTATTGCCACAAAATTTGTAGTTTTGATTTCGATTCTGGTATAATCCAGTTTGCTTTTGCACCCTGATGCATGTGCTAATTGATTAAAATTGAATAACACACCATATATTTAAAGTTTTTGTGTGCCACCCCCCCTAACCAAACTCCTGGCTACGCCCATGGTTAAGCGTAGAAATATAACCAACTACAATGCGATGGAAACTGTCCATTTCTTGTCATATTAGAATTAGCCTCGGGATGTAAACAAGTTTAGCTTTGAAGCTAATAATTATTTACTTTTTTATCTACAAAAACTTTCGTTCAACCCATGAAAAATAAAAACAAACAATGCTTAGGCTTTGAAAAAAATATATTTTTTGCGATCAAAAAAAGGTTTGGTTGAAATCACTTTATTGACTTACGAGCAAATCGCCTAGTCGCGACTCTAGATCGTCGAAGATAAAACGAATTACAAAGCTAAAA